>SJYQ01005371.1:160393-296892 GCA_006410935.1 Redunca redunca
GAGAAAGAAAATAGAAAATAATAAAACACCTAAACCAAAAGAAGGTAAGAGAGGAGAGGAAAAGGAACATAGAGCAGATTGGAAAAACATAAAACAAACAGAAAGAAGACAGATTAAAAATCTAAATATATTACCATAAAGTTTTACATTAAATATAAATGGACTAAACATTAGTACTATTAAAAGACACTGTTTTTGAGACTAGATAAATCTTCCAATTGCTCACTACTGTCCTTAACTTGCTCACCAGATTCTCCCTACTTGTTTCCATCTCCTGATACCTATCCAACAATATAGTTATCCACATGCTTCTTGATAGATACACAAAATAATTTCCTGGAAAGGACTGGGCAACTAAAAAGTTAGCTATATCTAAATAGTTTTTCTTATGTAAAGTAAGGAAAAAGAAATATTTTTCAGGAAGCTGAAAAAGTGATACCACATTAATAACTATAAAAGAATATTTTAAAATACAAAATTTGTTAATATGGGGAATGACTGAAAATGGACAAAAGTGGTCTTTTTTGGAGTGATGGAAGTGTTTCACAACTGGATCGTGGTGATGGGTGCAGAACTCTTTAACTAAAAATCATTGAATTGTGCTCTTAAAAATAATGTATGTAAACTACACCTCACAAAAGGTGTTTAAAAAGTTTCTATGAAAGACAGCTCTGTGAAGTAGGTATTGTTGGCCTCATCTTATGGATGAGAAAATTGAGGGTAAGAACAATTCACGAGCCCACACCAGGTCTGACTTCAGCCTTTCATACATGGCACTCTGCTATCACTGTGTGTTTCATATTCATGTGTATAATTTGGTTGTTCTCAAAACCACACCGTAAGGGAGGCCCAGGGGGGTGGGAGCTAACTTGCAGATGAGGACACGGAGGCCAGCAAGGAGCATCACACCGGACAGAAGGCTCCCAGCCCACACAACGTGGTACTCACTCTTCACTGAGGCTGCCAAGTTGGCCCAAGACTCGGTGGACGATGTTCTCATGGTCATCTCTCAGGTGTGTCTGTAGCAGAGTGGACAGTGCATGCTCCTCCATCCACACCTAAACCCCCAACAGAGGGACAGGGGTCAACCTCGAGTTCATTTCATCCATCAGTGCTTTGTCAGATCATACTTTTTGTTTCTTATTTTTAAAAGCCCCTTTCTCTTTTGATTTAATCAATTTTTCTCTTATGTGCTAAGTCGCTTCAGGTGTGTCTGACTCTGTGTAACCCCATGGCCTGTTGCCCACCAGGTTCCTCTGTCCATGAAGTTTTCCAGGCAAGAATACTGGAGTGGGTTGTCGTTTCCTACTCCAGGAATTGTCCGAGCACCATTTCGATAGACTCTATCCTCTTATGACTGGCCTGTCATGCCATTAGTCTGACATAGTTTCCATATGCCCATGAATCTCATTGCAGGCTCTTTATTTAATTCTGCAGGTCTGTCTGTACCAGGACATCACACTTTAAGTTCTGCAATTTACAACAAGAGTTCATAGCTGCTAGAGCACGTCTTCCCATATTCTTTTGTACAAAACTGTCTTAGCTATTCTTGGTTCCTTTTCTTCACATATGAATGTTAGGGTCTGTATATCAAGTTTGGGCAAAAGCTTTTTGGGGATTCATTTTGTAATTAGATTAAATTCATAGACTTATTTGTAGAAATTGAATTTTCCTATCCAAGAACAAAGCCTTTTTCTCAATTCTTTATCCCTTCAATAACATTTTATAAACTTCTCCACTGGACTGTGTCAGTCACTCAGTCGAGTCCGACTCTTTGCAACCCCACGAACTGTAGCCCGCCAGGCTTCTCTGTCCATGGAATTATCCAGGCAAGAATACTGGAGTGGATTGCCATTCCCTTCTCCAGAGGAACTTCCCAACCCAGGGATCGAACCCTGGTCTCCTGCCTCACAGGCAGATTGTTTACCGTTTGAGCTACAGGGAAGTCTTCTCCAATAAGCTCTTATAAACACTGGTCAGATTTATTTTTAGGCACCTTGTAGCTTTTATTCTAAAGGGGATCTCTATGTTATCACTACTGTTCTCTTCTACTGCTTTGAAAGTTACCTATTCTATTTCTATTCTATCTACATTTAAAAATGTTAACATATATTCCTGATTTCACAAATCCAGAGTTAATCAACATTTCTTTTATCTTAGGATTCATGACTGTCAGCATTTCTGGAAATTTCTTATCCATTATCAGCTTCAATATTCTCTCTCTTTCATTCTCTCCATTCTCTCCTTCTAGAATTGCTGGAACACTAAGGAAGTCCCCCCAGGACTTTCACATTCTATTCCCATGCCTCCCGCTGCTGCTAAGTTGCTTCAATCGTGTCCGACTCTGTGTGACCCCATAGACAGTAGTCCACCAGGCTCCCCCATCCCTGGGATTCTGCAGGCAAGAACACTGGAGTGGGTTGCCATTTCCTTCCGCAATGCATGAAAGTGAAAAGTGAAAGTGAAGCCTCTCAGTCGTGTCTGACTTAGCGACCCCATGGACTGTAGCCCACGAGGCTCCTCCATCCATGGGATCTTCCAGGCAAGAGTACTGGAGTGGGGTGCCATCACCTTCTTTGCCCATGCCTCCTAACCTCTCATATTTTCCATCTCTTTAGCCCTCCATGTCATATTCTGAACTACTTTCTCACCTTTATCTCCTAGTTCACACATTGTGTCTTCAACAATATTGAATTTGATATTTAACTCATCCATTAAATTTGTTTTCATGATTACAATTTTCATTCATACAAGTATGTAGTTTTTAAATGTCATCTTTTTGTATCATATCTTGTTTTTATGCGAGTAATTCCTCTTGGTTTTTGTCTTATTGTTTCAAACATACTTCCTTTATAAGTGCTCTCTAATAGAATCGTCATCTGAATTTCTTGGTGCTTGTGGTCTAAACTCGGTGCTTGCTGTATGTGCTGGCTCTCACTTATGGCAGATTGTTCCCTGTGTGTTTCGTAATTCTGGATGTTAGCTCATCTTCAGGGTGGCTTTGTCTGTGAACATCTTGTGAGGTCCAAGGCCACACAACTGATGCACTAAAAAGAACAGCAGAAACTCAAATCTAAGTCTGTCTATCTCCAAAGCTCAAATGTTTTCTAGGTCCATGTACCATGCACCTCCCTAGATCACTCACATCACCAGGAGAAACCAGCACTTAGAAGCATGCAGTTAGACTGTGTTACACCAAGCGCTGTCTTTAGGGTGAGACTCTTTCACTTCACTTACATGTGTAGTGTTTTTCTGGAGATGGCCATGCTGCATGCAGAATAGGGACAAAGCACTGAGGCTTCCCTGGTGACTCAGCCTGCAATGCAGGAGACCTGGGTTCAATCCCTGGGTCAGGAAGATCCATTGGAGAAGGAAACGGCAACCCACTCCAGTATTCTTGCCTGGAGAATCCCATGGGCAGAGGAGCCTGGCAGGATACAGTTCATGGGGTCAAAAAGAGTCAACCATGACCGGGTGACTAACACTTTCACTTTCACGGAGGCTTTGAGTGTCAGAAAGCAGCTTAGGCGGAGAAGGCAATGGCACCCCACTCCAGTACTCTTGCCTGGAAAATCCCATGGACAGAGGAGCCTAGTAGGCTACAGTCCATGGGGTCACTAAGAGTCGGACACGACTGAACAACTTCTCTTTCACTTTTCACTTTCATGCATTGGAGAAGGAAACGGCAACCCACTTCAGTGTTCTTGCCTGGAGAATCCCAGGGATGGGGGAGCCTGGTGGGCTGCCGTCTATGGGGTCACACAGAGTTGGACATGACTGAAGTAACTTAGCAGCAGCAGCAGCAGCAGCAGCAAGCAGCTTAGGCTTCAGTTCTCTGGGCCTTGTAATTTAAAGTACTTATACTTCATCCCTGGTAGCTCGGATGGTTAAGCATCTGCCTACAATGCAGGAGACCTGGGTTCGATATCCTGGGTCTTCGGGAAGATCCCCTAGAGAAAGAAATAGCAACCCACTCCAGTATTCATGCCTGGAAAATCCCATGGACCAAGGAGCTTGGTGGGCTACAGTCCCTGGGGTCGCAAAGAGTCAGACTGAGCGACTTCTCTCTATATATATACTTAATCACACAAAATCACACCGTGTTACCCAGAATTGTTTGTTAAAGCCAGTCTCTGATGTGTTTTGTGAGAACTCTACAATAACCTGTCAAAGTGCTTAGGAAACAAGAACACTCTAGAAAATTCAACACAGTCTAGATTCCCTAAAAAATAAGTTAACATTGTCACTAAAGTACATGGGGGTCTTTGATGTGCATTTAGAGAAGACAGATAAAGCTAGTAACAGGATCCAAAGATGGTCAAGAGTACACAGATCATCCAAGCCGACGGTGCCCAAAGTGGTCATGCCATTTCTTTAATATTGTTGAAGGCAAGTTCATGAATGTTTGAATTTAGAAGCAAAGAGCTGCTTCCCTGGGCTAGAGTGTTGACCCTGTTAAGTGCTACTGGGTCATTTGTGGTTTCCAATATGGTTACTGTTTTTTCAAAGTTTCATCAACTAAGGAGAGAAAGGGAAAACGAACCAACAGTCAGCACATGCCTGGTAGCTGTTGGGGGTTTTGGAACGTTCTCCTATAAAGGAAAAGAAAGATAGAAATTGAAGTCACTCAGTTGTGTCTGACTCTTTGTGACCCCATGGACTGTAGCCCATCAGGCTCCTCCATCCACGGGATTCTCCAGGCAAGAATACTCGAGTGGGTTGCCATTTCCTTCTCCAGGGGATCTTCCTGACCCAGGGCTCGAACCAGGTCTCTCGCAGCCAGACTCTTTACCATCTGAGCCACCAGGGAAACCCTCCTATAAAGGAGGTGGGTTTATAAGTGAGCCAGGAGGTGAAGTCAACAACTTAGGCCAACACTGGTGTGCTACGGGGAGGGAGGCACTGCAGGTTTAAAAGCACAGTCAGAGAAGGTCTTGGGGTGAAGGTGGCTTGGGAGAAAGTTCTTAAGCAGGACCAATGAGGCAGGAACGCTGGGGAGCTAGAAGCATACAAGAATACCAGGGAGGCTAGAGCAGAGTGAGAGGGGAGACAGAAAGGAGAGAGAGGGAGGAGGTCAGCTCCTGACATGTGGGGCTATGCAGGGCAGGATAAGGACTCTGGCTTTTACGCTGCATGAAATGAGCGGAGAAATGAATTGATGTGACACAGTATCTTTTATCAAGTCCAATGTGCCGGTGGTTATGAAATGCAGTTATTTTAGATCCCATGCAGAGAGAAAAATCACTGCCAATTAAATTAAGACGATCTCAGTTTTAGAGATGTTAAAATGTGACTAAATCTGCATCTTAAAAATGAATGGGATATATGTTCCTTCTGGAGCAGGGAGGGGTCAAGACGGCAGAATAGGAAGACACTGAGGTCACCTCCTCCCATGGGCACATCAAAATTACAACTATTCACAGAGCAACTATTGATGAGGATGACCTGAGGAGCAGCAGAAAAAAATCTACAACCAATGGTATAAAGATGAATGGGAAGTTCCTGTACAGCACACGGAGCTCAGCTGTGATGACCTAGAGGGGTGCAATGGGGAGGGGACGGGAGGCTCAAAGGGAGGAGACATATGAATACCTATATGGCTGATTCACATTATCGTACAGCAGAAACTAAGACTGCATTGTAATGCGGTTATATTCCAATTGAAAAAACACCAGATCAAAAAAAAAGAAGAAACCACAATGAGAAGGGTCAAAAGGATCGGGCCAGCGTATAGTCAAGTCCCATAATTACAGGTGCTGCTACTGCTACTGCTGCTAAGTCGCTTCAGTCATGTCCAACTCTGTGTGACCCCACAGACGGCAGCTCACCAGCCCAGGGGTCTTGCACTACGAAGATGAACTCTAAGAACGTTTGGCTTTGAAGATCTGCAGGGGTTATATTTGGGAGAGCCAAATGATCATCGGAAACAGAGATCCATCCTCAAAGGCTGCACACAAAATCTCACGAGGTCCAGGAAGTAGGGCAGAAGTAGTCATTTGAAAGAACCGTGGGTCATATCTACCTGTTGATATTAGAGAGCCTCCCAGAGGGGCAGGAGGCAACCAGACCTCCGTCTGGGGACAGAAGCACTGGCAGCAGCCATTTGGCGGAGCTCTTTCTACCTCGAAAGTGGTGAAGCATTTGTCTGCAACGCAGGAGACCCAGGTCGGGAAGATCCCCTGGAGAAGGAAATGGCAACTCACTCCAGTATTCTTGCCTGGAGAATCCCATGTATGGAGGAGCCCGGTAACCTACAGTCCATGGGGTTACAGAGAGTCGGACACGACTGTGCAACTAACACTTTCTACCACAAGGACACATGCTCGGAAGCACTCTTTCTGAATCTCCGCTCTGGCTTATTAGCACAGGGGTCCAGCCTCGCCCACCAGCCTGTCAGCACCAGTACTGGGGCACCTCAGGTGAAGCAGCTAGCCAGGCAAGGACACAAGCCCACCCACCAGCAGGCCAACTGCCTTAGGACCCGTAGAGCCTCCAGCTGGCCCAGGACCTGACCCTGCCCACTAACCGGTGGCCCCGTACTAGCCCCAAGACCCGCCTCACTCACCAGTAGTCTTAGTAATATTTTTTGGATATGTCTTCTCAGGGGGCTTCCCAGGTGGCTCAATGTTAAAGAATCTACCTCCCAACAGGAGATTTGGGTTCGATCCCCAGGTTGGGACGATCCCCTGGAGGAGGAAATGGCAACCCACTCTAGTATACTTGCTTGGAAAATGCCACAGACAGAGGAGCCTGGGAGACTATGGTCCATGGGGTCGCAAAGAGTCAGACATGACTGAGCATGACCACCCACTCATGTCTCCTCAGGCAAAGGAAACAAAAGCAAAAATGAGCAAATGGGACTAAATGAAACCAAAAGGATTTTGCACACTGAAGGAAACTATCAACAAAATGGAAAGGCTGCCCACTGAACGGGAGATATTTGCAAATGATGCACCCCACAGCAACAATTACCCTGGGCCCACCTGCACAATCAGGATAATCTCCCCTTTTCAAGATTCTTAACTTACTTCTCATCTGCAAAGTCCCTTTGCCGCAGAAGGTAACATTCACAGCTTTTGGGAATTAGGATGAGGACATCTTTGAGGGGATGTTAGGCATCTTTTGGCCTAACCCAGCAGACTGGGGAGAAGCCCACACACCTGTATTAGAATGGATCACACTTTGAGGACCACTAGGTTAGGGGCAGCAGTCGAGAGGAGCAACCCATGTTCAAGGAGCGGCGGCTGCGCGGGAACAGGAGGGCCAAGAGGAGCTACTCTACATTCAAGGTCAGGAGGGGCAACCTCATCCAAGGTAAGGAGCAGCGGCTGCACTTTGCTGGAGCAGCCATGAAGAGATACCCCACGTCCAAGGTAACAGAAACCCAAGTAAGATGGAGAGGGCATCAGAGGGCAGACACACTGAAACCATAATCACAGAAAATTAGCCAATCTGGTCACACAGACCACAGCCTTGTCTAACTCAATGAAGCTAAGTCATACCGTGTGGGGCCACCCAGGACAGACAGGTCATGGTGGAGAGGTCTGACAGAATGTGGTCCACTGGAGAAGGGAATGGCAAACCACTGCAGTATTCTTGCCTTGAGAACCCCATGAACAGTATTGAAAAGGCAAAATGAGAGGATACTGAAAGAGGAACTCCCCAGGTCAGTAGGTGCCCAATATGCTACTGGAGATCAGTGGAGAAATAACTCCAGAAAGAATGAAGGGATGGAGCCAAAGCAAAAACAATACCCAGTTGTGGATGTGGCTGGTGATGGAAGCAAGGTCCGATGCTATAAACAGAAATATTGCATAGGAACCTGGAATGTCAGGTCCATGAATCAAGGCAAATTGGAAGTGGTAAAACAGGAGATGGCAAGAGTGAATGTCGACATTCTAGGAATCAGCGAATGAAAATGGACTGGAATGGGTGAATTTAACTCAGATGACCATTATATCTACTACTGTGGGCAGGAATCCCTTAGAAGAAATGGAGTAGCCATCATGGTCAACAAAAGAGTCCAAAATGCAATACTTGTATGCAATCTCAAAAATGACAGAATGATCGCTGTTCGTTTCCAAGGCAAACCATTCAATATCACAGCAATCCAAGTCTATTCCCCAACCAGTATCACTGAAGAAGCTGAAGTTGAATGGTTCTATGAAGACCTACAAGACCTTTTAGAACTAACACCCAAAAAAGATGTCCTTTTCATTATAGGGGACTGGAATGCAAAAGTGGGAAGTCAAGAAACACCTGGAGTAACAGGCAAATTTGGCCTTGGAATACAGAATGAAGCAGGGCAAAGGCTAATAGAGTTTTGCTAAGAGAACACACTGGTCATAGCAAACACCCTCTTCCAACAACACAAGAGAAGACTCTACACATGGACATCACCAGATGGTCAACACCGAAATCAGATTGATTATATTCTTTGCAGCCAAAGATGGAGAAGCTCTATACAGTCAGCAAAAACAAGACCAGGAGCTGACTGTGGCTCAGATCATGAACTCCTTATTGCCAAATTCAGACTTAAATTGAAGAAAGTAGGGAAAACCACCAGACCATTCAGGTATGACCTAAATCAAATCCCTCATGATTATACAGTGGAAGTGAGAAATAGATTTAAGGGACTAGATCTGATAGACAGAGTGCCTGATGAACTATGAATGAGGTTTGTGACATTGTATAGGAGACAGGGATCAAGACCCTCCCCATGGAAAAGAAATGTGAAAAAGCAAAATGGCTGTCTAAGGAGGCCTTACAAATAGCTGTGAAAAGAAGAGAAGCGAAAAGCAAAGGAGAAAAGGAAAGATATAAGCATCTGAATGCAGAGTTTCAGAGAATAGCAAGAAGAGATAAGAAAGCCTTCTTCAGCAATCAATGCAAAGAAATAGAGGAAAACAACAGAATGAGAAAGACGAGAGATCTCTTCAAGAAAATTAGAGATACCAAGGGAATATTTCATGCAAAGATGGGCTCAATAAAGGAAAGAAATGGTATGGACCTAACAGAAGCAGAAGATATTAAGAAGAGGTGGCAAGAATACACAGAAGAACTGTACAAAAAAGATCTTCACGATACAGATAATTATCATGGTGTGATCACTAATCTAGAGCCAGACATCCTGGAATGTGAAGTCAAGTGGGCCTTAGAAAGCATCACTATGAACAAAGCTAGTGGAGGTGATGGAATTCCAGTTGAGCTATTTCAAATCCTGAAAGATGATGCTATNGTGGAAAATTCTGAGAGATGGGAATACCAGACCACCTGACCTGCCTCTTGAGAAACCTATATATGCAGGTCAGGAAGCAACAGTTAGAACTGGACATGGAACAACAGACTGGCTCCAAACAGGAAAAGGAGTATGTCAAGGCTGTATATTGTCACCCTGCTTATTTAACTTATATGCAGAGTACATCATGAGAAACGCTGGGCTGGATGAAGCACAAGCTGGAATCAAGATTGGCGGGAGAAATATCAATCACCTCAGATATGCAGATGACACCACCCTTATGGCAGAAAGTGAAGAGGAACTAAAAAGCCTCTTGAGTCAAAGTGGAGACTGAAAAAGTTGGCTTAAAGCTCAAGATTCAGAAAATGAAGATCATGGCATCTGGTCCCATCACTTCATGGGAAATAGATGGGGAAACAGTGGAAACAGTGTCAGACTTTATTTTTTGGGGCTCCAAAATCACTGTAGATGGTGACTGCAGCCATGAAATTAAAAGACGCTTACTCCTTGGAAGGAAAGTTATGACCAACCTAGATAGCATATTTAAAAAGCAGAGATATTACTTTGCCAACAAAGGTCTGTCTAGTCAAGGGTATGGTTTTTCCAGTGGTCATGTATGGATGGGAGAGTTGGACTATGAAGAAAGCTGAGCACCAAAGAATTGATGCTTTTGAACCGTGGTGCTGGAGAAGACTCTTGAGAGTGCCTTGGCCTGCAAGGAGATCCAACCAGTCCATCCTAAAGGAGACTAGTCCTGGGTGTTCATTGGAAGGACTGATGCTGAAGCTGAAACTCCAGTACTTTGGCCACCTCATGCGAAGAGTTAACTCATTGGAAAAGACCCTGATGCTAGGAAAAGACCCTGATTGGGGGCAGGAGGAGAAGGGGATGACAGAGGATGAGATGGCTGGATGGCATCACTGACTCGATGGACGTGAGTCTGGGTGAACTCCGGGAGTTGGTGATGACAAGGAGGCCTGGCGTGCTTCGATTCATGGGGTTGCAAAGAGTCAGACACGACTGAGTGACTGAACTGAACTGAACTGATCCTACATCCTATTCCAATTGTGTAACCAACAAAATCCACAATATTTAACAATTTCCCTGAGCAATGGGGTATGAAATCACCAAGACCTTTTACCTAGAAAATAGGTAGAAAATGAATTTTATAGTCTGGCTGTGTGTTTGATTTTCCATGATGAGTTTTGTCAGTCCTTTTCTTCTCATGACTAAATATTCATCTCGACCACAGAAAGTTCATCTCTCATTTTCATCATCAACAAGGAAATATGGAAAGTGGGAGAGAATATGGATCCCTAAATATCTATAGTAATTTAAGGCAATTAGACAATCAATCAGTACATTAATTTTGACATACACATTTTGAGAAAGCAGGCTCGGGTCATACTTATTTAATCAGTTGATGAGGTCGTTAACCCTCCTGTTTGCTTCTTGAATGCAAAACTCCTCTCAAAATACTTCTGCACAAGCAAAGGAAACTTCACATATGTGCATATGCTCACAAAGTAAATGAATAAAAAACAAAACCCAGAATCTAGGTACTGTCTGATATCTGCTTAAAATAAAAGATTCATAACTGGAGGTTTTTGGATGAATCATGAGACTTTGCCTAATAATTTATCAGAACTGAAATTCTGGATTTTTTTCAATATCAATGTTATAAAGTGATTAAACAGGTACAGTGCAAAGGGTCTTAGCCTGCATTTGCCTGTGTTATCTTGCAGCAACCATGTAGGGTAGGTATGTTGATCCATATTTTTTACATGAAAGCTGCGACTCAGAGAAATTCAGTAAGTTGTACAAAGTCACAGAGTTGTGGGAGGTCAGCTAACTGGCTAAAGTCACTCAGGCCATTAATGCCATTGCTGTTTAGTCGCTAAGTCACATCCAACTCTTTTGTGACCCCATGGACTGTAGCCGGCCAGGCTCCTCTGTCCATGGAATTCTCCAGGCAAGAATACTAGAGTGGGTTGCCTTTTCCTTCTTCAGGGGATCTTCCTGACCCAGGGACTGAACCTGCATCTCCTGTGTTGGCAGGCGGATTCTTTACCACTGAGCCACCAGGGAACCCCATTAATGGGATTATGTGCCAAGTTGCTTCAGTCATGTCTGACTCTTTGAGATCTTATAGACCATAGCCCGCCAAGTTCCTCTCTCTCTTGGCAAGAATACTGGAGTGAGTTGCTATGCCCTTCTCCAGGGAATCTTCCGACCCAGGGATCGAATCCATTTCTCCAGTACCTCGTGCATTGGCAGGTGGATTCTTTACCACTGAGCCACCAGGGGAGCCCATTAATAATGGGGCTACTCTGCCTCAAATGCAGGCATTCAGCTTCCAAGGTTAGAAGACTGTCTGCAAACCACAATTGTCTCTAAAAGGCCTGACCTTTTAGACTTGGGGAGCCAACATCAGAGGCACTTTAGATTCATCTGGTGAGCTTTCCAAATCGCCAAGGCCCAGGATTCCCCCTGCTTCCCCAGAGATGGCAAATGATATGGCCTGGAATCCAGGATTGGTATGAATTGGAGGAATTCAGCTTCATGTACATCCCCTGGTGATCCTGTGCTAATTTCCAAAGCTGCATATTATCCCGGGAAATGCAGTGAAGTTTTATTGAGCATTTGCTATGTCCCAGCTAGTGGGTTTTGAATAAGGAAGTGAAATAAGAAAATGAGGGCTACTGCCCTTTAGGATGTACCAGCCACATATGCAGGAGACGACGATCGGTCATAGGACAATAGATGCAGCTGACGGCAGACTGAAATTAACTAGCAGGAGATCTAATAAACTGGACAGGCAGGCACCTAGACCTGTGCCAACCCACAGGGAAAGGCCCTGTGTTTGCATGGTGCTTCCATTTACTTTTTGGTAGTTTGGACAGCTTACCCTATTTTCTTTAGGAAATTTCTATCATATACATACATTGAGGGTTTTTTTGTGACTAACCAAACACTCAATGAAAAAAGACACGGTGTTTCTCATAACAAGCACCTATGGGTGGCGGTCCAGGGCAGGGACAGTCCACCTCTCTGCCCCACCCTCCTTCATCTCGTCTCTAAGTCAAAGGAAGGCCAGCAGTCGTCCAGTCCTCCCGTAACTGCTTTGGGCAGGAAGAACAGGAAATGCTAAAGAGGAAGATGTTTCTTAGCAACACGTGACCTTTGTAGGTATCGCACCTTGTCTCATAAGCTAGAACTCCGTCAACGAGGCCACTTCTAGAAACTGGGATATTGAGCACGTTAGTTTTGCAGCCTCTAGCATGCAGGAAAGCAAGAGAGAAGGGAAATGGGGGCATTTTCATGTGTCATATTTGAAAATCTGACAGTTTTAATTTTTTAAAAATAAAATTGATGTATATTAGCTTCCTATGGCTGTTATAACGCAGCACCAAAAACTCTGTGGCTTCAAACAAATTTAGTACTTTACAGTTCTGGAGGTGAGTTTGGAATGAAAGGAACAGGACTGTTTTCCTTCTGGAGGCTCTCGGGTAGGGGTGAAATCTGTTCCTTGCCTTTTCTAGCTCCTTGAGAACGCTCCTATTCCTTGGCTGATGCCCACATTCTAGCCTCTGCCCAGGACATCACATCTCCTCTGACCCTCTTCCTTCCCTCTTAAAAGGACCCTTGTGATTACACTGGCCACTCAGATAATTCAGAATAAACTTCATGTCCCCAAATCCTTAATCTAATTGCATCTGCAAGGTCCCCTTTGCCCTGTTGGGTAGCATATTCACAGGTTCTGGGGATTAGGATGTGGGGGCATTGTTCTGCCTACCACACGTATTGTTGTTGTTCAGTTGCTCAGTTGTGTCTGGCTCTTTGCGACCCCATGGACTGCAGCATACCAGGCTTCCCCATCCTTCACTATCTCTCGACTTTGCTCAGACCCATGTCCATTGAGTTGGTGATGCCATCCAGCCATCTCATAATTTGTTGCCCTCTTCTCCTCCTGCCTTCAATCTGTCCCAATGTCAGGGTCTTTTCCAATAAGTCAGTTCTTTGCATCAGGTGGCCAATGTAGGGTTTTAATGATGAAATAGACTTTCAATGAAATAGGAGTCCCCTGTGTGCAGCCCCTCCCACCCCTACCTCAGTCCACTCCCTTAGTAATTTACTTCTGTTGTTCTAAAGAACAGGTTCTGGGCGTCATCTCCTGACTTCCTACCCTGGGAGAGGAGAGGCCTGCTCTCTTCTCCTCTTCCCATCCTAGCCCACCCGGCCAGCCGTTGTGAAAGGCTCGCAACCAGAATCTTGGTAAAACACTCAGCACAGGCACTCCGGGATGCTCAGTGAAAGAAATGCCTCATTATCCTTCAAAAGTTAACGAAAAACGCAGACTCTAGACCCAGTTTTACAAAATGCTGCACCTGCTTTTCCTGCTCTAGGAGATCCCGGAAGAGTTTCCACTGCTGGCTCCGGAAGCGGTCCGACTTCTCTAGCTGCCGACTCGAGTTCTCCTGGGCCTCCTGCCTCAGGTATTCACACTCTGCCTGGGAGAGGTCGGTCACACGCGGGAGCGTCTGCAGGAACAGGATGTCCGCGAACTTCCGGAACGTTTCCATGGTGCTGCAGTACAGCTCCTGAAGCCGAGAGCCACAAGATGGAGTTACAGGTCACGGTCTCACCCTGGGCAGGGCCAGGGTCTCCCGACAAGACACAGAGGCAACCCAGCGAAGGGAATTGTCGAAGCACACACGTGCGCACACACACACACAAAATCTTGGGAAATACCGGCTGCCTTCCAGCCCTCTCACCCGCACCCAGTCAAGTCCCAGACCTGGCCCCCTGGCCCAGTGAGCTCTTACTCACTGGCATCTCCTCTAAACCTCCATCCAGATTATGTTCACAGCCCCTCCCTGGTCTCCCTGCCTCCCTCCATCCTCCACATTTAGGTGAGTTATTTGCAGAAGCACAGCCCTTTCATTTC
The DNA here is from genome assembly GCA_006410935.1 of Redunca redunca. Classification (NCBI taxonomy): domain Eukaryota; kingdom Metazoa; phylum Chordata; class Mammalia; order Artiodactyla; family Bovidae; genus Redunca; species Redunca redunca. Next base: position 174,580 of record SJYQ01005371.1, read on the forward strand.
CAGTTCAAAAATACCACGGAGGGCTTCTCTTTCTATTGCAATCAGAATTACCTAGCAGGGCTTCGAGGCAGTCCTGACTCTACTCACCATTCTGCTCCTTCATCCCACCTTCCCCACTCCATTCTCTCTCTAAAAATGTATCTTTTTAATTGTGAAAAATATAAGCATATAGACAATATATTAAGCATTCTGAATCCACCATTCAGTTTTCTTTTTTCCTCCAGATTAAAAACACTAACACTTGCAGGTTAAGTTGGAACCCTTTAAGTTCCCTCCGTAATTCTTTTCCCCTCCCACCTAGCCTCCTCAGAATCAGCCATCTGCATGAATTCAGCATCTCTGTCTCCAGTTTAGATGTCTATAATTTCACTATATGCGATGTCCACAAACGTGGCTTTTGGTGTGCCTGTTAATTCACATAAATGACATCTCATTGCATGTTTCATTATGCAGATACTTTGCAAGTCTTTACACTTTGCCCCACCTCCAGGCACTTGCACATATGAAATGGACTCCTCTTCATCCTGCAAAACCCCTACCAAAAAAAAATCCCTTCTCTGTGAAGTCTTGCCTGGGCCACTCGGACTAACAAGGGCATTTCTGACCCTGGGCTCCTGCAGCTCTCTGGTTAGCCCCACCAGGGCATCAAAACTACAATTCATCTCTCATTTCTCCTGGACCACAACTGCCTGAGAGTGGATGCATCATACTCTACCTACATCTCACATCCTCCCAGACCAACCACCTGACTGCAGTTTCTGAATCCATCACACACCGACAGGAGGCAGAAAGCCCATTCCCCCTTCTCCATCTAGGAACTCCCTACATGTGCTCCAAATTCTATTTGAGGTCTCCTCTTCTGAGAGGTGTCCTGACCACAGGGCTTTTTGTGGCCATTAGTTGTTTGATTATCCTTTTCATGGACTAGACCATGAGGTTTCTCAAGAACAGAGTCTTATTACTTTAGCATCTATAGCACCTAGAAGAGTACCTGGCAAATATCAGGTAATAATATTTAAATTGTTAATAATTATGAATTCTTACTGTGTGCCAGAGTGTCATAAACACATTTCTTGCATAATATCATTCATCCAATAGTCCAGTGTAGATGTTCTATTATAATTACCATTGTTTTATAGACAAGAAAAATAAGACCCAGAGAAGAGAAGTAGCTGGACATTTGTAGAGGGTAGATTCTGACTACTGGACTATTGGACTCATGCTCTTAACTTATATGGTATGAGGACAGTTGTTTTTTCTTTTTTTTTTGGAAAAAAAATTCTTAGCATCTCATCTGGTGTACCTAGCTCATACTTGGTGTGCTCAGTGAATATAAGTGAAATTTCACTCCATGTTAATTAAACCCAATGACTGTGTGTGCATGCTCAGTCATGTCTGACTCTTCATGACCCCATGGACTGTAGCCCCCAGGCTTCTCTGTCCATGGGATTATCCAGGCAAGAATACTGGCTTGGGTTGCCAATTCCCCCTACAGAGGATCTTTCTGACCCAGGGATCGAACTCGAGTCTCCAGCATTCCCTGCATTGGCAGGTGGATTCTTTACCACCAAGACACCTGGGAAGCCCAAACTCAGTGACTACCATGCTCTAAAAAGCCCATGGCCAAACTGAACTTTGTTTGGAATAAAGTGCCCATGACAGGGGCATAAGGGATCCACATCCTTTTAGAAAACTTAGAGATCCTACTTCTGATAGTGGCCAGGCAGGTAGTTTGAACCAGTTTTTCCCACTGAGGATGAATGTTTTTAAAAAGCTGGACAAAATGTTTATTAAACCATCATAAAAGTCCCAAAGAGCTAACAAGGAAGTATAGAGTGGAGGGTCCAAGGTCTGGGAGAAGATGGCATCAGAGAAGCATGCCCAGCCTTTGGGCTGCGTTTATAGACAGGGTGTAGATCAATCCAAGGGACATGCCTGAACAGCTGATGGACCCTGGACAGACTCCGGTAGTTGAAGGGACAGAAGGTGGAGCTCATGGCTCACCATGAGTTGGGGCCTGGGTAAATCATTCCACGCCAAGGACTGGGAACCCAAAAGCTGCAATACAGAAACATGAGTGAAATGGAAGGAAATAAGATCTGACAGGTTTAAACACACAGCAACCTGGAGTCTGTTCATGTGGGTGGTCCAGTGTATTTCCAGTTTAGGCCTTGAATGAAGGGGATTCTAGATCATTTGAGACCCAGTCATCTGGCAGGAGCAAAGGAAAAATATCTTCTTTGGAGAAGGAGAACATCACCGTATGCCTGAAAATATTTTTATAAACAATGTACAAATCTGAGATAAGGCACACAGTGAAAAATGCATGAGTACACAACGAGTACAAAAGGAGACGAGAATACACGGAGAGTACACGAGGAGACAGGACCATGTCCAAAGAGCTACACAAACAGCAGACACGCAAACCCACAGGCCGGGCAGCACAGTACACAGACTTCAGAGCTGACGCTCACTATGCTTCTGATTTTAAAAGCCACTCATAAACCTTAAAGCAGAGACCTGGAGATTACAAAAAGTAATGCTATTTAGTTGATTCTTTTTTTTTTAATTAGAACTTCTAGAAGTGAAGAACATTGTCCAATAATAGGAACCCAATGCAAAGGTTTCATTGCAGTTTAGATGCAGTTGAAGAGAGAATAAGTACAGGAAGACAGATCAGGAGAAAATCTAGGACAAAGTAAAGAGAGGCTAAAGGATGGAAAATATGGAGGGGAAGATGAAGGCTAAAAGATACAGTAAGAAAGTCCCACATATTTAACTGAAGTCCCTGAAGGAAGGAAGGCAGAGTTCAGACAGAAGTCATATTTGAAGTGACAGTGGGTGAGAAATCTCTCAAAACTGATGAAACAAATTTACAGATGAGGAAACTGAGGCTTCATCTGTACATGTGAAAGGGAGGTTAAATAAATTGTGTTAATTCACCCATAGGACCCTGTTGGCCAGGCTTCACCCGACATGATCTAACCATGATGCTCTTAGATGAATTTTTCTAACAATGAATGAGTGAGACTATAACTAGCACCTAATAAACACAGGGTCACTTTTTGGTGATAAAATAGTCTTTAGGGGAAAAAAGCTCCTCTTGAGACAAGGGGAGCAGTTCATAATATCGAAAGGTTTAATTTGCCAGAAAGATGTAAAGTTTCTAAATTTGTATGTACTTAAGGAAAAAAAATGAGGGTGTCAGTCTCTCAGCTCTGTCTGACTCTTTGTGACTCCAAGGACTATAGCCCACCAGGCTCCTCTGTCCATGGAATTCTCCAGGCAAGAACACTGGAGTGGGTTGCCATTCCTTTTTCCAGGGGATCTTCCCAACCCAGGATTGAACTCAGGTCTCCCACACTGCAGGCAGATTCTTTACTGTCTGAACCAGGCATTATCCAAATCAATACAATTTGCCACATTAATAAAATAAAGCAGAAAATTATAATGTTAATTATGGGAATAAATGGAGAAAAAAGTATTTCACAAATTGTAGTAGAATTTCCATGCAGAAGAAACACTCTTAGCAAAATAGGAAATGGAAGGAAGCTTCCTTAATCTAAAAAAATCTATAGCAAACATTTCACCTGAGGGTAGAAACTATAAAGCAATATTAAGGAAAATTAATAAGACAAATAAAGACAGGGATACACCATGTTTGTAGACTGGAAGATTTGATATTATAAAGATGTTCATCCTCACCAACTTGATCTATAAATTCAAAATGCTAATCAAATTGGAGGCTATATCAGTAACTTTGTAGAATGTAGGTTGAAGCTGCACATAACTCTTGAATCCAACAATTCTGCTCCTGGGTATAAGCCCAGGAGAAATAGGTGCATGTGTGTATCAAGCAGCATCCACAAGAAAGTTCTTGTCAGCAGAATGTGTGACGGTCTAAAATAAGAAGCTACACAAATGGCCGTCAATGGTAGGATGGATAAACGGTGGTGTATTTATACAGTGAAATACTACAGACCAGTGAGGAAGAATGAATATTGCTGCACATGACAATACAGAGAAATCTCACAAGGCACAAAGCTTGTCTCACCATACAAATTTGAGCGACGCAAACCTAACATGCTATACAATCCCAGTTCCATAAAAGCAAAGACCGAATTTCCATGTAAGCCAGGATCTGGCTCCTGTGAGCAAGGAGGAGACTGGGACAGGGAAGAGGTATGAGGGGGTTCAAGGATCCTGGCCAAGATCTCTTTCTCGATCTGGACAGAGGTTACATAGATGTGTTTTTAATCATCATTCGCTAACCTGTAAGTTTATGTGTTATCCATTTATTTGTATCTGTTACATTTTACAATAAAAATGGTTTAATAATATGGGAGTGACTTACATTTTCTTCCAGCCCCTGGAAATCCCAATTTCCTACCAGGCAGGAGACAGATTTTGAACATCTGGAATCTATCATCCCATAGCAGTGGCTGTGGACACTAAGACATACCTTTTTCTTTTTGGTTCATGATTGTCAAACTACAAAAATATGCTGTTTGTAAATTCAAGAACTAAAATCACTGCAGATGGTGACTGCAGCCATGAAATTAAAAGACACTTGCTCCTTGGAAGAAAAGCTATGACCAACCTAGACAGCATATTAAAAAGCAGAGACATTACTCTGCCAACAAAGGTCCATCTAGTCAAGGTTATGGTTTTTCCAGTAGTCATGTATGGATGTGAGAGTTGGACTATAAAGAAAACTGAGCACCGAAGAACTGATGCTTTTGAACTATGATGTTGGAGAAGACTCTTGAGAGTCCCTTAGACTGCAAGGAGATCTAACCAGTCCATCCTAAAGGAAATCAGTCCTGAATATTCATTGGAAAGACTGATGTTGAAGCTGAAACTGAATATTCATTGGAAAGACTGATGTTGAAGCTGAAACTCCAATACTTTGGCCACCTACTGTGAAGAACTGACTCATTGGAAAAGACCCTGATGCTGGAAAAGATTGAAGGTGGGAGAAGGGGATGACCGAGGATGAGATGCCTGGATGGCATCACTGACTTGATGGACATGAGTTTGAGTAAGCTCTGGGAGTTGGTGATGGACAGGGAAGCCTGGCGTCCTGCAGTCCACAGGGTCGCAAAGAATAGGATGCAACTGAATGACTGAACTGAACTGAAATTCAAGAAAGGTGAACTTTGTAAAAGCTACATGGTTCACTAGTCGAGGCTCTTTCTAATTTAAAAAAAAACTCCCAAAACGTGCCAGATCCTGTCTGCTCCCTCGACAGAGACACATTGGCATCATTGTCACATGCTCTGACAGGTCACAAAACACAGCGCTTCCACTTTACACTGAGATGTTACGTTTGGGAGATGCTGATTCATTTTGCGCCTGAAACAGAACTGGAATTAATCTGTTCTTCTCTCTCAGCATGTGTGAGGGGTCGGAGCGGGGGGCAGTGTAGGGGGGTGGTGGACCTTGGTGCCTCAGCCTTTTGCACTTTTCCTCAGACACAAGCACAGGGAACCCAAGCTAGGGTGGCAGTTCCCTTGGACTCCTCTGTCACTTGGCTTTCGCTTCTGCTCCCTGACCCAGAGGAGCAGTGCCCTTCCCAGACTTTTTTCAGAGAAAGTTCTGGGGCGGGGCAAGGACACATATTCTGGAGCTCATGGAAGGGAGTCTCAATTTTCTGATCTGCAAAAGGGATATGACGCAAAGTCCATCCGTGAAGACAGCACCTGCCTTGAGGACTGATGATCAGGATTACGGACTTCCTAGATGGTGCTGTGGTAATGAATTTGCCTGGCGATGCAGGAGATGCAGGAGACTTCAGTTCGATCCCCGGGTTGGGAAGATCCCCTGGAGGAGGGCATGGCGACCCGCTCTAGTATTCTTGCCTGAAAAAATTCCATGGACAGGGAGGCCGGCAGGCTTGTCCATGGGGTCACAAAGAGTCAGACACGACAGAGCAACTGAACACACAGGTAAACACAAGGAACAGGGAAAGCACTTCATAAACGCTGGCTGTTATCACTGCAGGGGCTGGGCAAGGTGGGGTGGCTCTCACAAAGGCTGCCTATGGCTATTTTCCTTCCAGGAACTGAACGTTGTGGAGAAAAGGCAGTTTGGTCCCATTTGTCTGCAGGGTAGGGAGAAGGGAGGTAAGGAAGGGGACCCTTCCCAGCAGAGGCAGGAGAAAGCCTGGTAGAGCAGTGTGGGGTGAGCTACGGATTTGGGGAAGCAGAGGAGCAGTAGGGGGTCACCCCAACAGGGTGGGGTGGCGGCGGGGGGCGGGGGGTGGACTGGGGCACGCAGGGGCTCAGTGCCTCAGGAAGGAGGAGGCAAGACCCGGCAGTCTGGACCAGCAAGGCATGAATGTGACCAGCTCCGAAGATGTCCTGATCACGGTGGGTGGTGACTGAGTGAATAAAACATCCTTCCAGGATCCCACAGGCATGGCCCGGCTCTCTGCCGAGTTTCAGTTCATCATAGGAACCAGAAATGTCCTCTGGCAGGGACGGTACCCTGCATGTTCTAAGACACACAGTTGCCTGCTTCAGAGTGGGATGTGCCCAGGATCCTGGGACAGAACAGTGCAAGGTTACAGGTCAAGACACAGGTCAAGTTGGGTCTCTTAAAAATGGGAAGTAGGTGGGATCAAGGGTCAAGAGCTTGGGCACCGCCTGCATTGGGCCACTCACCAGCAGTGTGACCAGGAGTGCCTCTCTTCCTCTCTGGGGCTTCACCCTATCTGTGCCCGGAAGACAGGAGATGCCGGAGACACATGTGTGGAAGGGCACACTGGGTCCAGATCTTTCTCTCTCCCAGAGCCATGCCCTTTGTCACATAGCCTTGACATGTTTTCCCCAGAAGAGTGGAAAGCACCTCCCCCACCCTTTAACTTTGGGTCAGTCACATGACTTGCATTGGCCAACAGAATGAGGTGGAGGCCAAGTGGGCTAGTTTGGAGGCTAGTCCTCTGCCATTGCTAGGAAAACATCTCCAGGCCAGCCACTGGTCCCAGAAGGAGAGGAGAGACAGGAAAGCATGGTCAAGCTGTGTCAGTCATTCCTAGACCAGCCAACTATTGGCAGACACACAGACCCTGGGGATATATCACTGTCATTTTTGACCACTGGGTTTTGGGGTGTCTCATTGCACAGCCTGACTGCAGTCATAATTATGTGATTCCACACCAGATGGAAGGGGCCCTAAAGGTGAAAGCTCTGGTGTAAAGGTGTCTTATTCTCATGGGTTCATGAGAACCAGCATGCATGGGTTCATCCTGCAAATATCTCTTGAGCACCTACTGTGGGCCACGGCCACTGGGTGAATGAAGCTGATGTGGACCCTGACTTTAGGGAGCACAGCCCAGGATGGGGGCAGGCATCACAAAGGAACTCATGGTACACTATGGCAAGTGTGATGGAGGAGAGGCTGGGAGCCCTAGGGACAGACCAGGGGATCTAATTGATCTGGAAGGACTCCCCAAAGAAGTGATGTGTAAGCTGAGACAAGAATGAGAACAAGCCAAACTGAGAGGTTGGAGGAAACAGTATTTAAGTAGCAGAAGAGCATGTGCCAAGGCACTGTGGCAGGAAGGAGAAGGTCACCTTCAGGGAGCTGAGGAATGTCTGAGGTTGGCTGAAGGGCAGGGAGCAAAGGACACGAGTCCAGATAGGTGGTGAGTGGGACTTGTCATGTGGGCCTTGTGGGCTAGGTCAGGGGGTCTTATGGACCAAGCAGGATGGGCCTCATGGACCACACAAGGTTGGCTTTTGGGTATTATGTCACATGTGTCTTATAATTCAGGCCACGTGAGCACTTCATGGACCAGGCTGGGTGGTTATCACAGCCAGGTTAAGAATGCTGGATTTCATCCTGAGAGCTATGGGTAGCATTCCAGGGTATTAAGTGGGTTCTTTCACATGGTCAACCTACAAAGAAGGTAGCTAAGAATTCCTAGATCATAGAGGTAAAGTGATATCATTTCACCACTGACCAGCCTCACAGCTGGTACACGGCTGGGTCAAGCCCACAGCCTGACCTGGGTGACTCTTATCTTACCTGCACTTCTGTACTTCTTTGCAGGGAAATGAGCTGACTGTGAAAATTACTAAAAGGAGAGGACAGGTATAATTGAGTACTACGTGGTAACCTGAGGGCATGGGCATGTTTTACTATATTTACTGTAAATAAAGAAAACATGAATTAATTACTCTACTTATCGTTGTTGTTGACAACTGTTGATCAGTTGTGTCCAACTCTTTATGACCCCATGAAAGGTAGCCTGCCAGGCTCCTCTGTCCATGGGATTTTCCGGGCAAGAATACTGGATTGGGTTGCCGTTTCCTCCTCCAGGGCATCTTCCTGAGCCAGGGATCAAATCTGTATCTCCTGTATTGGCAGGAGGATTCTTTACCACCAAGCCACCTAGGCAGCCCACTTACTCTGTTAGCCTTATTGAAACAAAAAAGTCACATTCCCGTAGTTTGCTACCATAAGGCAGATGTGAAAGCGCCAGTCTATTTTTTCTCAGACTCGTACTTAATGACGAGGTATCACACTTTAACCTTGATAAACGACCATGGAATGGACTTGCCCTCTATAGCACCCAGTGAAATCCTCTCTCCGGGGACAGACAGCACCTATATGGTGCCTACACTTCTGTCAATTTTCTTCTCAAGATCTACTTCCAATAGAACACTGCCCCCAAGTCATTGTTTTGGCATTTCTCCCAAACCTAATTTCCTTTTTTTTTTTTTTAAATTTTACTTTATTTTACAATACTGTATTGGTTTTGCTATACATTGACATGAATCCACCACAGGTATACACGTGTTCCCAATCCTGAACCCCCCTCCCACCTCCCTCCGCATACCATCTGTCTGGGTCATCCCAGTGCACCAGCCCCAAGCATTCTGTATCCTGCATTGAACCTAGACTGGCGATTTGTTTCTTACATGATATTATGCATGTTTCAATGCCATTCTCCCAAATCATCCCACCTTCTCCCTTTCCCACAGAGTCCCAAAGACTGTTCTATACATCTGTGTCTCTTTTGCTCTCTCGCATACAGGGTTATCATTACCATCTTTCTAAATTCCATATATATGTGTTGCCCATCTGTGGTAGACAAAATAATGGCTCCCCAGGATGTCTATGTTCTAATCTCTGGAAACTTTGAAGGGTCCACTTTACACAGTCCAAGATTTCACAGATGTGATTAAAGGATTAAAAGGACCCTGAGATGAGATTATCCCGGATTATCTAGGTGAGTCCCACATAGATAATTCTAAGGGTCCTTGTAAATGAAAGAGAAAGAGGGAGGCAGTCAGAGTGACAGGAGATGTAGGATGGGACACGGACGCAGGAGAAGCCCAACTGTGGCTTGGAGATGGAGCAAGGGACCGTGAGCCAAAGAATGCAGGTGCCTCCAGCAGCTGGTAAAGGCAAGGACACGGATTCTCCCCTGGAGTCCGCAGGAGGAACACAGCGCTGCTGACAGCTTCATTTCAGCCCAGTGAGACCCATTCTGACCTCCAGAATCATAAGGTGATCGCTTCTGTGGTTTTGAGCCACTACATTTGCAGTCGTTTATTCTGGCAGCAAGAACACACCATCTTCAGGGCGCCACTGACTGCATGACAGTCACTGATTCATTCATTCACTCATTCATTTACTCATCAGTGTTGACTGATTGCCTGCAATGTGTCATCCCCAGCTGCATTCTGCAGAACATGCCACAGGAAGCCAGAGGAACGTGGCTTTCGGCTCTATTTTAATAAGACTAGTAGAGTAACTGGACTTCCCAGGTGGCTCAGTGGTAAAGAACCCACCTGCCAAGACATGAGATGCAGGAGACTCCCAGCAAGGACTGCCTGCCTCTTCCCTTCCCTTGTCAACCGAATCAATTCTCCCCACCTGAACATTAGGGCCCTCGGCCTGTATCCCAGACTCCCCAGCTGTGTGACCTTGAACAGAATTTCAGTGCTGCGCAGGAAAGAGCTGACCTGGCTAATAGAGAGGCCTGGCCTTAGTCCTTGCTTCCTAGGAAATGACCTCTAAGTTCTTCGAATGTCCTGCTTGATAAGAGGGTCTCTGTTTACCTGGGGACCTTGGGCAGCTTCAGACAATCTATGACCATGATGTGATTTAGGGTGGGGCTCTTGGGCCATGTGGCATCCACTCCACCTCCAGAGAGTCTGGGAGTTAAGGTGAGCCATGCTGGTGGTCAACCACATCTACGTGACTGAGCCCCAGTAAGAACGAGGGATGCTAAGGCTTGGGTGAGCTTCCCTGGTTGGCAATGCTCAGTATATAATGTCAGACACAGTTCTGGGAAGAAGTTAGTGCTGTCCACAACTTCACTGGGACAGGACAACTGGGAGCTTCCTGTTTGTAACTCTAGACTCTGCCCACGTGCCTCTTCTCTTGGCTGACTTTGATCTGTAGCCTAAACTGTAACCATGAGAACAGCTTTCAGTGAGTCCTTCCAGAGCAGGAGTCCCAGCCTCCAGGATCTAATACCTGTTGATATGAGGTGGGGCCGATGTAATAATGACAAAAATAAAATATACAATAAATGTAGTGTGCTTGGATCATCCCAAAACCACTCCCCTCCATCTCCCTCTGGAAAATTGTCTTCCACAAAACTGGTCCCTGGTGCCAAAAACGCTGGGGGCTGATGTTCTATAGCTTTGATCTCCTTTGGACAGCAAGGAGATCAAACCCGTCAATCCTAAAGGAAATCAACCCTGAATATTCATTAGAAGGACTGATGCTGAAGCTGAAGCTCCAATACTTTGGCCACCTGATGCAAAGACTTGACTTATCGGAAAAGACCGTGATGCTGGGAAAGACTGAAGGCAGGAGGAGAAAGGGGCGACAGAGGATGAGATGGTTGAATGGCATCATCGACTCAACGGACATGAGTTTGAGAAAACTCTGGGACATACTGAAGGATGGGGCAGCCTGGAGTGCTGCAGTTCATGGGGTTGCAAAGAGTCAGATACGACTTAGCAGTTGAACTACGACAACAAAAAACCAGTACCATTCTACAGAACTGAAGAACTTGAGGGTGGTCTTGCGGACCTCTGGGTTTGCATTTGATATCAGAAGTGAGGGTGATCTTGGGGACTGAAGGAAGTTGCATGGCTCAAGGTAATCTGGAATTAAAAGTCCCCTCCAGGTCCTCCCCACCATTCTAGGCAAAACAAAGAACTCTCTCATCCAAAGAAAAAATAGACATTAGGTTGATTACGCCCAGCTCCAAGCCAGCCCAGCTCCAGAACTCCTTGCCTAGCCGTTTAAGAGATAACTACTCCCAGCAACCTTGGAGAAGAACAGGCCCCCTTAAGACAGTAGCTTTCTACATACATGCCTATACATATTTATTCTTTTCTTAGATAAGTGCAGCAGCTCGCTAATCTGACTGCTGCCCCTTCTCACCTCATTAAAGGTGATCTGTTCCTGTAAAGTGCCAGTCTCGTTCTTTTTCTGAACCTCGCCTACTCTAACTCCGTCCCTTACAGGGACTACTCCCAAACACGTCACAAGTGCCTGTCATTATTATTTCTGCTTTCTTCAAAGACAGAGTTTCACTTTTTCTCCTCTCTTCTTTGCCCTAACTTCCTGTGAGAACCTGAAGCTGTGAGAGGTGACCTTGGCAGGGCTGTTATCCTACATACCCAGGAGCTCTTCAGGAGACAGCATGGGGAGGACAGTCAGAAATAAATAAACAAATCAGCAGGTCTCTGGGGCACCTTCGAAGCGACGGTGGCAAACTAAGTGCCTGTCATCATCAGGGAGACTCTGGGCTCATTTCAGGAATCCCTTTAAGAGTCACCAAGACGTGTAATTTACAGGCATCCATCTCAGTCAAACTGAAAATTTACTGTTTGTTTAAGAGGCCAAGAGACCATGGGAAGTTAGAAAAATGCACTTTTCTCTGCAGCCTGAGCACCGGTAGGTGGTGATCAAATTTATCTCACAGTCACCGCGCCTACACTATCTTGATCAGTGTCCAGAGAAAGGGGGGTTATTATGTCTCCGTGTGACCAGGTCTGGGAAACAGCCAGCAGACTGCAAGGCAAGTTACCTCGTGAGCATGACTGGTGCAGACACACCCTTCCAGATGGTGAGTGATAATAACCAGGCTCATGATAACAGATTTTTAAGTGCTCACTGTGTGCCACACACATTTCTTTCTATATGCTTTGCACATGTGAACTTATTCAAACTTCTGAATAGCCATACGAAGAAAATTTATTATCCCCACTTGAAGAGGAGACCCAGATGTTGAGCATCAAAATATACCCCCATCCCATGCCTTCTCACCACCTCCACCAGCGTCATCCAGGCCCAGATCCCCAGCGTCTCTTGTCCGGATCCCTGCAGAGCCTCCCCTCGGATACCTGCTTCCACTTTTGCCCCTTACAGGCCGTCCTCTACACAGAAACCAGAGGATCCTTGGGAAACACAAGGCAAGTCACTTCCCTACTCAAAACACACTTGCAACTTCTCTTCTTACTCAGAAGTCAATGCAGGGACTTTCCGGGTGGTGCAGTAGCTAAGACACTGAGCTTCCAATGCAGGGGGCGTGGGTTTGATCCCTGGTCAGAGAACTAGATCCTGCAGGCCGCAACTCATGATCCATGATGCCACAAGAAAGATCGAAGATCCCGCATGCTATAAGTGAGAGCTGGTACAGTCAAATAGATAAATAAATAAATATGTAAAAGAAGGCAATGCAAATGTTTTCAGATGGGCTGCAAGTCCCTCTGAGATGAGGCTCTGAGCTCAGCCCATCCCTGTTTCCCTCACCCCCATGGCTGCCACACTGGCCTCCCTGCTGGAACCCCACAAGTGCCCCTCAAACTTCACAAAAATGAAGTATTTTTCTTTGGTTCGCTGTTGAGGCCCCAGTGCCGAGACTGTGGGTTGCACAAAGCAGTGCTTGATCATATTCACTGAACAAATGAACTAACAAACTCTTAGGCTTACAGCTGGTTGGTGAGGAAGCCACACTCTCACCGGGCCCTGGATCCAGAGTCGGGCTTACCACCACTGGGCTCACAGCCTCCTGCTCAACACACTCAGCGAGCAGAAGGGGAGGTGTTAACTGAGCACCAGCCACGCGCAGGCCCTCAGCCCCGCCCCCCTGCACTCTCCGCTGCCACAAAGGCCAACAGGCTTTCTGTCTCCATCTCCCAGATAAGGAAAAGGGCTCCGAGAGGTTAAGGCTCTCCTCGCTCAACGTCGCCCACCCAGGAACGTCCTCGCCAGCGTTCCAGTCTTCCAATTGGCTTCTTTCCATGACACCAGAGGATTTCAACCTCATTCTTTCGGAAATATCAGGTAAAGCAGTTCCCAATTCCCAAGGCAATGAGTTCCACATTTAAGGGATGTAAACTTAACCAAAGCTGCCTGGAACCAGGGGACTTCCCAGATGGTGTAGCGATAAAGAACCCGCCTGCCAATGCAGGAGATATAAGAGATGCAGGTCCAGCCCCTGAGTCAGGAAGATCCCCTGGAGGAGGGCACGGCAACCCACTCAAGTATTCTTGCCTGGAGAATCCCACGGACAGAGGAGCCGGGTGGGCTACAGTCAGTGGAGTCACAAAGAGTCGGACACGACTGAAGCGACTTATCACGCACGTACATATGGAACCAGAGGGCTCTATGTGAAATGAGTGAGCACCGAAGAATTGATGCTTTTGAATTGTGGTGTCGGAGAAGACTCTTGAGAGTCCCTTGGACTGCAAGGAGATCCAACCAGTCCATCCTAAAGGAAATCAGTCCTGAATATTCATTGGAAGGACTGGTGTTGAAGCTGAAGCTCCAACACTTTGGCCACCTGATGCAAAGAGCTGACTTATTGGAAAAGACCCTGATGCTAGGAAAGATTGAAGGTGGGAGAAGAAGGGGAGATGAGGATGAGATGAGGATAAATGGTTGGATGGCATTATGGACTCAATGGACATGAGTTTAAGTAGACTCTGGGAGTTGGTGATGGACAGGGAGGCCTGACGTGCTGCAGTCGTCAGAGTCGCAAAGAGGCGCACACGACTGAGCGACTGAACTGATGTGAAATGACAACAGGAATAATAGGAAACAGCTCTGCACTGACTCTGGGGGAGAAGCTGGCACAGGCCTCTGGCCATTTCTTTCAAAAGCGCCTGCACAGAACTGCCAACACCCCTTCACCTTGCCCCCAACCCCTCCTAACACAGGGCATTTCTAAGTGCCTCCTCCTGAGACGAAACTCCAGTAGGGACTGCCCCTTGCTCACACTCGCTGGCCTCTCCTCATGTTAGAAATAAGGGTGTCTTTACCTCCTTGACCAGACTTTAATGGGCCAGCAGCTAGACCAGCCATGGTAAAGCCAAATGGGCAGCATCCTACGGATGTTGCTGGAGGGATGAGGCTGTGGTCACATCAGCAGCATCAACAGACCTTTATCAATAGCCAATGCTGTACTGGTGGCCGCCCACTGAGACCAGCCAGGCACTGGTATGTGTATTTCTTCCTCATAGCAGTAACCAGGTACTTTCTCCTGGCTTTGCAGAGGATGAAAGCGGCATTTAGTCAACCCAAACTTTAGATTCTAATCCCAGCTCAAGGGAGGAAGTGACAGCCTGCGGGACACTAACTCCTGCTTGACGAGAGTGCAAGATGGGCACAGGGGTCCTAGACATCATCAGTGGCAAGTGCCCCTGAGTCGTAGCCCACCGGACTCTCACCCCTTCCCCACCAAAGCAGTGGTCCTCAAAATCTGTGCATCCGGATGTTATTAACATGGAGGAAACTGAGACACAAGTGAGATAACCTGCTTCCAATTGCACAGCTGGTCAGTGGCTGGAATGGGACTGGCCCCTAGGCCAGTCTGGGTTCAGAAACCTGTCTTCACTGCTGTAGTCACAGCCCACACTCATCAGCATGCGTCATGGTGAGCACAAGAGCACTGAAATTGGAGAGACTTAACTTTAAATCCCATCTTACTGCAGCAGGCTGGCTGTGGGACCTAAGCGGGATGGTGGAGCCGGCTCAGAGAGGTTATGTAACCAACTCACAGTCAAACAGCATGTGAGGACCCAGAGGGGGACTAGAACGCAGTATTCTCACTCCCAGCCCAGGGACTTGTGTCCTGACTCCCTTGGGGATGGTGTTGTTCCTTTCTTGCCTGGGAATCTTGGGCTTTAACAAATTGAATCCCACCTGGCTGTTTTCTCAAGAAGACCCTTCCTGGCTCCTCACCTGTGAAAGAAGGAAAATGCAGTTTCTGCCTCACAAGAGTCTCATGAGGATGAAATGATGAAAAACTCAGAAAGCACTTACGACAGGGGCTGGCCTTGAGCAAAACTGGCTCTGGCATCAATGTTGCCAAAACAAAGCACCCAGACAACAGAAGTCTATTCTCTCACAGATATGGAGGCCCGAAGTCAGAAATTAAGGTGTCAACTTCTTCTGGAGGCTCTAGGGGGATCCCTCCTGCCCCTTCCAACTTCTGGAGGTGCCAGGTGTTCCTTGGCTTGTGGCCACATCTCCCCAGTCTTGGCCTCTGTCTTCTCACAGCCGCCTCCCTGTGTCTGCGTCCTCACGATGACCATCTCGTAAGGACACTAGTCATCAGATTTAAGGCCCACGCTAACCGAGAATGATCTCTTCTCCACTAATCACATCTGCAAAGCCCCCGTGCTTCCACATTAGTTCACATTCTGAGGTCCGATGGACATGAAATTTGAGGTTCACTGTTATGGATGGAATTACATCCCTCCAAAATTCATATACTAAAGCCCTAACCCCCACTCTATTTGGAGATATGGCCCTGGAGGAGATAGTGAAAGTAAAGTGACGTCACAGGGGGAGGTCCGAATTTGATGGGGCTGGTGTCCTTGTAAGAGGAGGAGACACCTGAGGTTTCTCTGCCACATGAGGGCATGGTGGGCAGGTGGCCATCTCCAAGCCGGGAAGAGAGGGCTCACTGGAATCCAACCCTGATGTCACCTTGATCTTGGACTTCTAGCCTCTTGAACAATGAGAAAATAAATGTCCGTATTTAAGGGCCAGGCTGGGGCACTTTGCTGTGGCGGCCTCTGCAAACTCATACAGATGCCACTGAACCCCACACAGCTGCCGTCATGACGGAGGTTGTGCTCCCTCCCCAGCCTGGGCTGCTGCTGACTCCTGGTCCACTTGGAGCCTGTCTCCCACTTCAAAGCCTGTCTCAGGCATCACCTTCTATGGATGGCCATCTTTGAACTCACCTTCATCCCCCCCACCCCCAGTGTTTCTCACCCCTCCTCTCTGCATCCATTAGCAGAGATGTTGTAAGGGCAGTGAACTTGGATTGGACATGTCCTGGGTGCTAACTACTGTCAGGTCTCATGCACATTCAGTGCTCACAACAGCACCGTGAAGAAGGGCATCACTGGCCCCATTTCCCAGATAGGGAAACTGAGACCTAGAAAAGCCAAGTAATGTTCTGGAGGTTGCACTGAGGAGGGAGGAGAGCCAGGATGCAGTCTCAGGCCCTCTGGATCCAGGTGGACCTTCCCTGGGGCGCTCCCCACCAACGCGGCACATGTCACCTTCCTTCCTGATAGGGGCCACATTTCCACCTTCCCAGCAGCTCTGGGCCCTGCCTGGGGCAGGGTCTCTGTCTGCCTCAGTCATCATCGTCTCCCAGAGACCCTCTGACTTGGAGGGCTTGGGTGCTCTCTCCTGTTTTCTCAGAGCCAGCCCTCGTTCCAGAGCTAAATGAGGTTGCCCAGGGAGAAAGAGATGGTGCCGGCACTCAAACCCAGGCCTCTGTTTGAAGCCTAACCCTCCTTCCTCATCACTCACGACACCCACAGATGCCAGCCTACTCTCAACGTGGATGAGCTGACTTTTAAAGACCCTTGCCTCCAGGAACACTTGAGGGTGAGAGTCCCGAACATCTCAGAAATGGAAGGGGCCTCTGATGTGACCTGGACCAACAACTGCCCTTCCTGGTTTCTGCCCAGAGGGTCTCGGTGTCCCTGGCCCCCGAGGACATGTGGTTCTCACGCACGCCCAGATGCTGAGGTTTTTCGGCCAGTCCCACCTGGAGGCCACGTACCTGGCAGAGCGCTGCCACAGCCTGGGCGGCCCTGACGTCCTCCTCTTCCTCCAGGTCACGCTGCGTCAGCCTCTGCATCTCCAGGACGTCGTGAAATGCCTGCAAGTAAAACAGAGGCCGAATCTGCAGAGAGATGCTGATTTGTTTCCCCTGAACAACCTCCCCAACTGACCCTGCCTCACACATTGGAAGGATGTTCACCCTTGATTTATACCCAAGGAAATTGAGGCACTGGAATGTCATGTGATTTTCATGGCTTTTGAACTGTGGCGAAAGCTGGGGCCAGTGAATCCCATCTCCAGGGAAACAAGAGTTTGCGCTTTTGTTCATCTACACAGCAGGAGAAGATGCCACCCTCCCCAACACCACCTCCCTGCCCTGTCGCCCCTCTCTCCTGACCACAAGCCCCCTAGATATCATTTTCTGATTTCAGCTCCTGGGGACCACAATCCAGGTCTTGGGAGGCCCATCCAGCAAAGCCTGAACCCTATCAGGGTGTTCAGTGGCCAGCCGGGCCCCTCTGACCATGTGGCTGGCCCAGCCTTGAGGAGCCCAACAGAGTAACAGAGAGTCGTGTTCCAAACAGAGAGCATCTGGGCCCCAAGTACAGAGGGTGGACTCCTCGTGGGGGTCAGCAGAAGGGCAAGAGTCCCTGTGAGGGAGACATGTAAGCTGAGTCTTGATAGACAAAGAGGGGTCCTTGGAGGGAAGATGGGAAGCCAATCCAAGCCAGGTTCAGGGAGCAACAGCAGCAGTGACCTGGCAGTCAGAAGCTTCTGGTCCCGGTGGGAGTGGAACAGGAGGGGAGCTGAGAGGGAGGACCAGAAGCCAGAGAGGGAGGGGCTGGGCAAGGTGCCAAAGTTCACGCTCATTCATCAGTCCCTGCTCATTCAGTTGTCTGCCGCTTATTCATTCATTCAATTATTTGTGCACCCACCCATTGATTCATTTGTCCATGCATTCACTCATTCCCTCATTTCTTCATTCACTCACTCATCTGTTTGTCATTTCTCCATTTATTCATTCTGTTATGTGTTCCTCTGTGGGTCCTGGAGAAGGAAATGGAAACCCACTCCATTATTCTTGGCTGGAGAATTCCATGGGCAGTGAGGAGCCTGGTGGGCTACAGTCCATGGGGTCGCAAACAGTCAGACATGACTGAGCGACTGACATTTTGTGGGCCCACCCATTCATTCATCGCTCACTTACTCTTTCGTTCACGCATGCATCCACTCAACCCTTCCCTCCTCAGCCCCATGTCTCCTGAAAATCAGTGTGCACCAGCCTGGGCTGAGATCCTGGGTTGCAGAGCTGAGGCATCACTGTCTCCATGCTCAGGACTCCCCCTGAGCAACGTGTCGTCAGGGAGGAGGACCCGGCAATCCCAGAGTAATGAAGAGCTGTATGATCGTATCTTATCACTCTCATTTCAAATGGATCTTCTCAAAGACAGAAGCAGCCCCCACCCTACTTTATGTCAAATCCCAGAAACCCCAGGCATGGGTCCTGGGAGCAGGCTCTATGCGTGGGCAAGAGCACTGGACCAGGGACCCAGGGAAGAGAAGACTTCTCCTCCGTCTTTGAGGGTCCCTCAGCTGGCTTCTTACTGGGAGGCGGGGGAGGTAGCCACTCTACCATGCTGGCCCCCAGGGAGGACCAGTGTCTGTGCTCTGGGCCAAGTCTGAACCCTAATATGGTCCTGCCATCCCCTTGGCAGAGCAGAGACAAGCAAATGCTCGTGCAGAGAAATAGGCAGGCCATGGCTGTCCCTAGCTTGGTCTGGTTGAGTCCCAACAACCCCATTAGGTAGGCGCAATGATTTCTAACGCACAGATGAGGGAGTTGAAGGCCAAGTGGTCAGCCAGACACAGCAGCAGAGGCAATGCTCAAAGCCAGCACCCAAATGCTTAATGACCTTGGGCGACAAGCCAGAGACCAACAGCCCCTCCCCACGTGCTCATCGACAGGGCACCATGAGGCAGAGTTCTGTCCTCTGAGAACCCCCAGCCCTGTCCTTCCAGCCTGTGCTGCCCCAGTTTGTCTGCTTTCCTTCAAAAGCAGGGTGACATCTTGCTTCCTGTCCTCCTGGGGGTCCCCTTGTCTTTTATTCCCAGTCAAGGCCACGAGCACTGTCCAGCTTCCCACCTCTCTGGTCCTTCCTGCTCAGCCCCATGTGCAGGGTCCTCCTCTGATTTGTCACCTGACTCACCGAGGGGCCCCATCCCTGTCTGTAATTGCCTGCCTCGCACCTGGGACATGCCTGTCCCCTCTGCGGACACTCCCTGGTGATCTCCACTGTAGGATGGGCCCTTGCCTGGCAGCATTTGTGAGATGCCCTTTCCTCAGACCCTCCCATCGCCTTTCCCTCATCTCAGTGAGGGCAGTGACGCTCACATCACTGGCTTATAGATGGGGAAGCTATGGATACAGAGCTCAAACGACTTGGCTAAGGTCCTGAACTGACATGTGGAATGCAAGGAGAGGCCTTCTGTCTGCCGGTTGCCAAAGCCTCTGGCTTCCCAAGCACAGTAACAAGGACTAAGCAGCCCCTGTGGCTCCCCTGAAAGGCCATGCCTGTGGACCTGGGCGTGAGTCGGGAGCAGGTCACCTGGAGGAACTCCTCGGGGTGGGCGGTCAGCTGCCCCGCAGCCAGGAAGCTCCTCCGTTCCTCCTGTTGGGCCAGTGCAAGCCTTGCCATCTCCTCCGCCTGGCGCACCAGCGAGGCCTTGACCAGGTCTTTGCCTCGCTGGACAAACTCTGCAATTGAAACAAAACAAGGGACATTGCAGGTTGCTCACCTGGCAAAACCTCCACTGGCTGTTTCTCCCCACACGTGGAGTGTCAGAAACACTGGGGCAAGTCTCATTTCTTATTTTCCTTTTATCATTTAGGTGCTTCCGAAAGGCTAGTGTCAGGAGCTCCTCAGAGTCCCTTGTCATTTTAAGAGACCCATCCCTCGCTCATTCACAGCCTGGGGTTCAGAGCAACACGTGAGGCTTTCACCCTGACCTGGAGAGAAATGAAGGGGTTTTTCCTGGAGAAAAGAGTGTAAGTGTATGGGGGAGGGGAGGAGGGGGCACAGGGAGGGGCAGGGAGGTGACAGAAGACAGAGGGCCTGAGTCTGCAGAAAGACAGTGACATTTCAGACGAGTTGAGATCCAAAACCCGTCAGGGCGTTATTAGATGAGCAGAAGAGGAGGTGGGTGAATCAAGGCCAAGGGCCCCTGCAGTGGGGGAAGGTAAACTTGAGGCGAGAGGAAAGTGAAAGTCGCTCAGTCATGTCTGACTCCTTGCAACCCCATGGACTACACAGTCCATGGAATTCTCCAGGCCAGAATACTGGAGTGGGTAGCCATTCCCATCCCCATAGGATCTTCCCCACCCAGGGATCGAACCCAGATCTCCCGCATTGCAGGCAGGTTCTTTACCCACTGAGCCACTAAAAACAACCTCTTGGCCCGTCCAGGCCTCTCAGCCTCAGAGGGGTACCAAGCCCAGCGCTGGGAACTGCGGCCTACCGGTGAGCAGAACCCAGACTAGCTTTCAAGGTGCTCACGGTCCAGGGAAGATAAGAAATGCGGAAGGAGAAGGAATTGTGCTGATGAGGGCTGGGGTAGTGGCGGGGAGGAGACCCAGGCAGCGTGGGAACCCAGAGAAGGCTCCTGAGAGAGGAGACAATGAAGAGCCCAGCCAGATTCTGTTCACTTGGGCTTCAGAGGAGATGTTGGGCAAAGAGGTTGGAGAGGAGGTGAGGGCTGGGTCACAAGGGGCTGCAGCCCTTGGAGACGTTGGTTTCCACATCTCGCCTCCCCCGACTGCCCCACATGTCATACTTCCTTGGGCACTTTTCCCAGTGCAGGCGGGCTTCCTAGGTCTTGATCTGAGAATCTGTTTAGCTTCTAGCACCAAAGGAAAGAGTGCAGCCAGGAGAGACCAGGGCCCTCCCTCCACCCGATTGTCTCCTTGTCTCCTCTGTCTTGGTCTATTTCACAGGAGCCCCACTTAAGGGGCTGCTTCACCATCCCAGCCCGGCCACTCTCTCCCACTGGTAAAGCCCCGTCCACCATGTGTGGTGACCTCAAGGCCAGATGCATTCAGATTCTATGCCGTCCAAAGTCCCAGCCACAGCAGGTTTCCATGTGGTCACACATGACCACCCAGTGACACAGACATCTGTGGAACTGCCTGGTTGGAGTCCTGAGTCCCAGTACGGACAGCCTGCTCTCTAAAGGGCAGTGGGCAGGCACAGCAGAGGGGACAGAGCAATTGCAGAAGGATCAAGCCAGTGGCTGCAGTGGGAGCCTGGTGCTGCAGACTGGACTGTGTCCCCAGAGTGATGAGCTGAAGTCCTAAGCCTCATGTGCCTGCCTTTGGAGGCGGGGCCTATGAAATTAAATGAGGTCCTAGGGATGGGGCCCTAATCACATAGGGTTGGTGCCTTCTAAGAAGAGGAACTCAGGCGAGAAAGCTTGCTCTCTGCCATGTGAAACGTGGTAAGAGGGTAGCCATCTGTGAGTCAGAAAACAGGCCCACACCAGAAACCAAACTGGCTGCACACTGATCTTAAACTTCCAGCCACCGGAACCGTGAGAAACAAATGTGTGCTGTGGAAGCCACCCAGTCCATGGCATCCTGTTATGGCCGCCCCAGCAGGTAAGATACCCAGAGCCTCCCTGGTCCTACAAGGTCCCCAGAAGCTGCTGGAGACCTTTAGGCACACAGATCCCCTGCCATACAGACTTCCTGACCTGGAAAGGCCCCGGCTGAGCTTCCACTCAGGCCGCAGACGCGCATATAGCCTTGGCTCAACACTGAGGGGCTCTCCTGCCGAGGGTCCAAGGAGGTGCAGAGGGGGTACCCGCCCTGCAGGTTTCTTCCTGAGGGTCCCACCAGTGGCGTGAGCTGGACTGTCCTGGGTGCCCCTGATGTCCTGAGCCCTGACCTGCTCAACTCCCAGGGTCCAGCCCGGGAGAAGCAGCAGGACGGTGGGAAATAGTCACGCCCAGTTCCCACGTGCCCGACCCCCGGCCACCTTCGTCCACCTGCAACTGAGCCAGGCCCCAAGACTCCTGTGGGGCTTCTGGGCTTTGTTCTCTGAGTATTCCGGGGGTGGGGGTGGAGGCGCTCTGTCAGCCCGAATCACTGATGACGATAGAACAGGCAACACTGGACCCTAGGAGGCAGCCCGATTACCTCTGCTTCACGGGAGGACAATCGAGGCTCAGAGGGGTTAAGTGACTGGGGGCGGCAGCCTGGGCTAGTCTCATGGGAGCTACTCCTGATGCCTGCAAGTGCCAACACCAGCCCTGGCCCCCATGGCCCACAGCACAGCACGGGGACCCAGGCGCCCGGCCTGGCCTGCTCGCTCACCCCTGCCGAAGCCCTCCGCCTCCTCCCAGAAGGCCTTGTGCTGCTGGGCCAGCAGGTCCTCCCTCTCCCGCCCGGACAGCTTTCCCTCGACAGTCAGCAGCTCCAGGCTGTGGGCGATGCCCGCCAGGCGGCACTTGGTCTCCTCCTGGACCTGCAGCTTCAGGAACTCCATCGTTTTGGCCACGTGCGCCCGCCCCAGTGTCCTCTCCAGGGTGTCCTGGGAAAAGCAATATGGAGGGCATTAGGCTGGGACATCCAGAGTCAGCGCTTGGCCACGAGGGGCTGTTAAGAGTCACGGGCTCCGTCCTGGGGCCCCCAGTTCCCTGTGAGAAGAGCACAGACGAAGCTCCTGCTCTCCTGAGCTTCCTGTGTGCACGTCTCAGATGGGGACAAAGTGGTCCCTCGTGGGGACGTGGTGCGGCCAAAGCTGGATGACACGCAGAAAGCACCTGGTACACGGTGCGTGCGCCACAGCGGGCTCGCTTGTCTCCGGGGGAAGCTCAGTAAATGCACACGACCAAACAGGAAAGTCCACCTCCCTCATCGTCATCCCTCCCAGGTCGACAGGGCTTCTGGCCTCCACTGGATGTGGAGGAGGGCTAGGAGAAACAGTAAAGGTCACGGGACTTCCTGGCTTTCGAGCCTCCGGAAACGAGAGCACTGGGGATTAAAGAGATTCTCCAGGTAAGATTGACAGGGAGGGTGACCCCAGCTGCCAGACTTTAGAACAGGTCCGCCAGCCCTACTGGGTTGTCCTTCACGGAGGACACACCCCTCGGAAAAGATGCCTCCCCCACGCAGGAAATGTCCACAAGGGCAGAGGTGGGCCCTGCAGGTCTGCATCTAGGGTCCTTCCGTCTCCAAGAGCAGCGGCTCAAGGAACCGTGTAGAATGGGAGCCCAGGCATGGCGTTAGAGTTGAATGCCCTGCATTTCAGTGAAAGGACACCTTTCCTTCCTGGGGAGGTCCCCCAGGCCCCCGGGACTCCATGGCCATGGCCCGAGTGAGCCTCAGTGCCCTTCTCCCCATCATACCTGCAGCCCTGCCTTCTCTACATCCCTCCATTTCCTTCCTGCTGGCCTAGAGCCAGGCCCAGCTCAGGCCCTGGTCAATTCTACCTGGGCAGCTACCCTGGCTTTCCTGGCATCAAACTGCCCCCTCCACTCCTCCCCACATGGCAGATGGAAGAGCCTTTCTGTGGTGCAAACGACTCTGACATCCCCAGGCCCAAACCCTACAATTACTTCCTTCAAAGCAAATCTAAACTTCCAGGCACAGTGGACGAGCCTTCCTGAACCAGGCCTGGCTGGGCCTCCAGCCTGGTCCCACACCCCTCCTTGCTCCGGAATGCCCAGCATGCCCGGCTCTCAGCTCCCCAGGGCCTTTGCAAATGCGGGGCCTCCTCCTGGAACACCCTGCTGACAACCTCTCACTCCTCTGCCTGACAAGGTCCTACTTATCTTTGTGGACTGTGGTCACTTCCTTGGCCTTTCCCCAACCCTTTGGTCCCTCCTCCCAGCTCAACAGCTCCTGTGCCTTGTCTGGACCGAGAGCCCTGGACACAGGGGCCATAGCTGGGGTCATACCCACCTCCCCGATCTGCGCCTGTTTGCTGAGCTGCATTGCTCTGTGTTATAACAACATGTGAACAGGGCCAGGACAATGATACCCTAGTTACAGATAAGAATGCTGGGGTTTATTCTGGAAGGCCATCAAACTAGCCCAGGGACAGCGGGCTTCCTCCAGTTCAGTTCAGTTCAGTTCAGTTGCGTCTGACTCTTTGCATCCGCATGGACTGCAGCACGGCAGGCCTCCCTGTCCATCACCAACTACCAGAGCTTACTCAAACTCGTATCCATTGAGTCGGTGATGCCATCCAACCATTTCATCCTCTGTCATCCCCTTCTCCTCCCGCCTTTAGTTGGGCTTCCTCCAGCTAAATAAATAAGCCTGACAGCCATCGGTGGGCCCATAACCACTAGAGGGTGCAAGAGGATAAGCGCTCAGTGCAGGAGTGGCCGGCAAGCGGTCCCACCAGGCTCCCAGGGTAGTGGAAGGCATCCCGCGTCCAGGGCAGCCACCTCTAAGATGGTCCTCTAAGTGAGGCCCCCTGGCTGGGCAGTGACAGTGCACCCTCTGGATTTATATTTAAGGAAAGACAGGAGTGGAGAGAGGTGAGCAGGAACACAGCAGCATCAGATGGGAGGCGGGAGGGGGACAAGGACTTGCATGGGAGGCGCAGGGGCCACTGCTGGCTCTGAGTGTAGCTGGTCCTGAAATGTACCCAGCCTCAAACCTGGCTGCAGACCTGCACAGCCTTGGGCACAGTGGATGTGACTTACAGAGTGTATATCATTAAATAAATCAAAATATGAATAGCACTTAAAATAGTGACCAGAAAACAGGTGGTGCTGGTGAATGCAAGCTGCTGTCACAGTTATCTACAGCAGGTGTCCACCTCTCTCCTGGCATCCTCTTTCTCTTGACTATCCCTAGAGACTGATTCTGATAACCTCTGGGGCCCTTTCTAGGGCTCTTCCAGTTCTGATATTCAGCAATGCTGTGTGTTACATTCCAACTGCCCAGGCCAGAACACTCAGATATCATTAGCCTGGGAATTTAAAATTCTTTGGAGCTTATCATCAACAGACTCCATCATACAGAAGCTACTTTTTATTTTTGGTACATAGGATGCAGGCAGAGCCAAGCCGTCCCACTTCTGTACAAACAAAGGTTATAGCCTTTTCACACATCATTACAATGATTAGTTTATATCTCTTTTCCTTGCTGACATGTGACCTGCCAGAATCCAATCACTAGCACATAGTGAGCACTCCCACTGGGTCAGGCTCTGTTGTAAAAGTGCTCCCTGTCATCCACTTTCTAACACTCTCAGAGCTGATGTTATTCGGATTCCCATTTTACAGATGATGAAACTGAGTCCCAGAGAGGTTAAGTTACCTGCCTAATGTCACACGGCTAATAAGAGGCAACTGCGGAATGGGTCAGGATTCTAGCTCAAGTCTGCAGTCTATAACAGGATGTGGCACACAGTAAGTGCTCATGAAATGCTGACTGAAGGAAGGACCTACTGATAACCTGGAGAAAATTCTTCCCCTTCTTCCTCTCTGGAGTGACTGGCTAATATTTGGGCCGGTGTCAGCTAAGGATACCATTTCCCGCCCCCCAGCATCAATATCCTGCTGATGGAATAATAATTAAATGTAAAGAAAAAAGAGTAAAAGGAAAAAAATCTTTCTCCTTTGATGAGTATTCATATCAGCAGCCTTATCAAATTAAAGTCCAATTCAAAGGGGCTTGGACTGCAAACCAGGAAGTTTGGGGCACAGGCTGAGGGATGTCATTAGACAGTATGGGGGTCCCAGCTGCATTTCTTGGCTGGTCCCTCTGCTCACTGGGAATGAAATATCTGGGTTTATCTTTCAGCAGTGCAGAGGAGAGAAAAGAAGCTACGTTTACATGATAAGCAAAAGCAGAGAAAGTTCTCAGACCGCTCTGTGCAGCTGGGAGTTTGTTATAATGCAGACCCTGATTCGGGAGGGGGACAAGATTCTGCATTCCTAACCAGCTCTCAGGCGACGCTGATGCTGCCAGTCTGCGGACCACACTTTGAGGAGCAGAGTGGTTTGTGCAGAAGCAGCAGGAACCTCTCGGTTCAACAGGGCCATCTCCTCTCTGAGGAGCTGCGTCTTTGAGCTGAGGGCAGGGTGGCTGCTGCAGGTTTCTGAGTCAGGTGTGACCTGGGCGGGTGCATGGATCTGAGCTTATGAGTTCTCAAGGTCAGAGAAAGGGTTAATAGGTGCATAGTGTCCTGGGCTTTACATACAGCTAGGCTAGTCCAAAGCTTCCATGGCAAAACCCCATGGTGACTATGAGTTTCTGAGCATTTCTCAGGGCCTTGCCTGCAGCAACTCCTGGGATGGAACTTTTTCAATCAGTAATCAAAGCTCAGAGGGGTTAAGTGACTGATTTGAGATCACACAGCTTCAACTGGCTGTGATTCAAAGTTGGATTTGGATTTGTGGATTCCTCTGAATCAGTGGTTTGTATTCCCAGTTACACATGAGAATTGTTGGGGCAGGGGAGTTTAAAGCCAGCAGTGATCAGGCTGGATTTCCATGCAAAAGGCCTGGGGCACAGGCATTATTTTAAGCTCCCTCGGTGATGATACATGGGGCCATCAGGAGAGCTACCCAAAGCTCTGTCCACCAGTGGGCATCAATTATGACTGCTCACTGTCGTCACCTGGAACCTTAAAAAACCTAGATTAAGTCAGAATCTCTGGCAGAGGGACCCATCTTGGATTCAAACAGCAGTACTTTTTCAACCTCCTCAGATAACCTCAATGTGCAGCCGGAATTGAGAACCAATGTTCCATGCTGTAGTGACATGGAGCTGGCAGGCTTTTCCATTAACGGAATGGACGGATGGATGAATGGATGGAGAGGTACACAGATCTCTCTGTGACTGATGGATAGACAGACAGATGGATGGATAGACAGATGGATAGATAAATGCCTGATGGACAGACGGATGGATAGATGGACGAATGGATGCCCTGCT
The DNA here is from genome assembly GCA_006410935.1 of Redunca redunca. Lineage (NCBI taxonomy): Eukaryota > Metazoa > Chordata > Mammalia > Artiodactyla > Bovidae > Redunca > Redunca redunca. The sequence continues at coordinate 201,602 of SJYQ01005371.1, forward strand.
CTTCTCTGGCTTCTGTATCCCCGTGTACAGCATACAGGTGTGGAACTTAATTATCCCTGCAGCCCTCCAAGCTTCTGATTTCACATATCTAGTCTGAATATCACGTTCCCTCCCCGCCCCCTCCAGCATTACCAGAGCCTGCAAATCCTGAGAATCACGCAACAGCCCTTCGGCTGCAATCATTCTTTCTGTCAGAGTCATCGTGAGCTGTCGGGCTTTGGAGCTGGAACACTTAAATTGGTCCACCAGAAAGTGCTGGATGTTTTCCATCTGTTTCCAGAAAGCTTCCATCTGTGAAATGAGAATGAGAAGCAAGAGGTGGGGGAGAGAAAACTTGTTTAAGAAAGGTATAAACCTGTCTGGTTCAGGCTTGAGCATTACTATTCACCCCTTATCACAAACTCAGATTCTAAACACTTCCACAAGTCAGAGCAAGTTATCTTGGCAACAATCACATTCTCCAGAAGTTCCTCCTTGTTCTTTTGTGAGTGCCAGTCAGTTTCAAGGCGGCTTTTCAGCAAACACCAGTGCATGGCTGATAAGGAAGGAAAACACAATGAGATCCCCCAGCTTAAGCAGCTGAAAGACAGCTGCTTAAGAAAAACAGCCTGTGATTGCTGCCTGGGATGGGGAGGGGAGGGGCTCATGAAATTCAACAGTGTCCTCCTGGAAGCTTCCGGTTCTTTAAAAGGGATTAAATCCATCCTGGAAATAAAAGCATGGATGGCCATTTAAATATTAATTATTGCCCTAAAAGTACAAAAGAACAGTACGGGAGAGACGATGATAACCATAAAAACATTTTGCTTTCCAGTCTTTTCCCCTTTCCTCAATCTTGGGCTTCCCTGGTGGCTCAGACAGTAAAGAATCTGCCTGCAATGCAGGTGACTTGGGTTGGGAGGATCCCCTGGAGGAGGGCATGGCAACCCAGTCCAATATTCTTGCTTGGAGAATTCCATGGACAGGGGAGCCTGGTGGGCTATAGTCCATGGGGTCACAAAGAGTCAGACACGACTGAGCGACTAACACTTTTCTCCCCATCTTACTGACAGCAGAGCAGGAAATCGCCAAGTGGTTTAGTGTCGCGGGCTAAATTTCTGTCACTGCAGCCTCCCAAAGCTCGAAGAACAATGACACCTGGAGTCATAACAACTTTTCTTTATGGCATGCAGGTTATATGCCAGGCTCCACGTGTCACATATCTCATTTCTAGATAAAATATGTATTGGAAGGACAAGGAACAGGCTCAGGTAGTTAGGTCACTGGCCAAGAGTCAAGAGGAAGAGAGGAATTGGATTCAGGCCCCTTCAGCTTCCACAGCGTGGTTTTCTCTAGCTTGGCTCCACCCCTCAGATGCCAAGATGGACATTTCTCGCTCAGCGGCACATGGGAGAGTCAGAGCTTAGTGGTATCAGAAGTCCATGCTGGTCTTGCTGCTGTGGGTAGAGACAGATGGAGACCTGAAACTCTGAGTCAATCAAACCAGCCATCTCTCCTGGGCATAGTGGTATCAGAAGTCCACGCTGATCTTGTTGCTATGGGTAGAGACAGATGGAAATCTGAAATTCTGAATCAATCAAACCAGCCATCTCTCCTGGGCATGGCCAGGAGAAAGCCTACACCTGTAAGAACTGGCACCTCTTTGAAAATTTCATCTCCCATCTCCCGGGCCTCATGGCAGCTCAGCAAGCCCTTTATTGACCCCCATCACCTCACTCACATTCACACCCTGCTCTTGCCCTTCTCATCCCATCAGATTACCTCCTTTCCCACCGCTATCCCAGAAGGTGGATTCAGTTCAGTTCAGTCCAGTCACCCAGTCATGTCCGACTCTTTGCGACCCCTTGAACTGCAGCACATCTGGCCTCCCTGTCTATCACCAGCTCCCGCAGTTTACTCAGACTCACCTCCATTGAGTCGGTGATGCCATCTAAGCATCTACGACAGAGGATGAAGGTGGACTACCATCTGTGAATTCCCGCACATCTGGAAACAGAGTTCTACGTCCCAGCAGCTCTGCCCCTTCTCTTCCTATCTCAGAGAACCAGGATGCCCACTCTGTTGTTCTGAAAAACTCATAATTCCCTTAGCATCCATGACATGATTTTCTCCTGGTTCTTCAAGGTCTATACTCTGCTTCTTGTTTTGATGCTTCTTGAATCTTGCTCCTTCAATGCTCGCAGGATCCAAGATTTGGCGTAAGGCTTTTTACTACCCCTGCTACACGCACTCCTGGACCACAGGCATCTCTGTTAGTGGATGATACCAATTTGTTGTTGATACAGCTGTTGTTGAGCTGTCCTATCCAACTCTTTGGACCCCCTGGACTGCAGCATGCCAGGCTTCCCAGTACTCCTGGGCCAGGGGCATCTCCGTTATTGGATGCTGCCAATACGTTAGAGAATCTCCTGAGAACTATCGATCCTCGGCTTGAAATGGTCAGACAAGGACAAAATGTTCCACTGCTCTGGGGAGACCGCAGGCCACTGGAATCTGGGTCAAGCACCCTCCCTGAGCCATCTCATCTCGAACATCCTTGTTCTCCGTGTGCTCCCACCTGAGCTCAGTGGAGACGCTCCATCTCCAGGCATCTCCAACTCAAGATATCAAGCCACACTCAGCATCCACCCCCCCCCGACTTGCTGTCATTCTGGGGTCTTTATTTCCATAGACCGGACGCTCTGCACCCTCTTCTTCCCACCATTGCCTCCTCAGACACAACCCTCTCAGCTCTCCCACTTTTTCTTACCTCTCCATCCCTACTGCAAGTACTTTCATGAAATTCCTACTGGATTAGCCCCCAAACTCCTAATGATCCTCTGTTCAGCAGCCTGGGCAGTGCTTCGGAAACAGATGAACCAAGCCACCCTCTGCCACTTCAGTGACTCCCATCTCCTTGGTGTGAGATGAAAGCTCTCAGGGAAGATCTCTGGCTTTATCTTGCTCAGCCTGCTTCCTGCCCTGGCTCCCTTTTCTGCCCACCCACTGGACAGCATCCATCCACACTTCCCCCAAAACCTCATTATGGCCCTTTCTTCTATGTAGACTTTCCTAACTCTAGAGAGTAAAATGAATTGCTCCCTCCACTGTACCTCAGTCTTCCCATCTATCCATCTATCATGGTCCCTGTAAGCCACAAAGTCCTCACCTGCTCACCTATTGGTCCCTCCACCAGACTGGCCTGAGCATCTTCCCAGAAGGGCCAGGTCTAAGTTCATTGTGAATTTCTAGTGTCCAGAATAACACCGAGGTGCCAAGGAAATATTTGTTTAATTCAAAATATGTGAACAGCGGGTAGTAGAATGTCAAAGCAAAAAAGAGAATTTGAGAGAAGCCATCTTCTTGAGGATGACTGAGTCATCCTCATAGCTCAACCCATAAAGAACCTGCCTGCAATTCAGGAGACCTGGGTTCAATTCCTGGGTTGGGAAGATCCCCTGGAGAAGGAAATGGCAACCTACTCCAGTATTCTTGCCTGGAGAATCCCATGGACAGAGGAGCCTGGCAAGCTACAGTCCATGGGGTTGCAAGAGTCGGACACAACTTAGTGACTAAACCATTCACTCTCTTTGGAATTTAAAACATGCTTTTATTAGTGATGCCTGCAGTTTGAGCAGTTAGCAGCTGGCATCTGCTCTAACCCACAGGGCAGTAATGTCACAGAGGGTTAGGGCGATATTTGCTTTGAATGATAAAAAGATCCATCTAAAATTTAAACAAGGAGAATTCATTAAAAGGAAAAAAAAAAGACTCCCTCAGTAAATCTTGGCTCCTTAATTATACCTTCTTTATCACTTAACTTCAGAAACGGGATCCTTGGCTCCAGGGTATATTTAATACTCAAATACAACAGAGAATTTGAGTATTAAACATGCTTCTAGGTACCAGCTCTTTAATCTTGCCAAATGAACTGTCCCAGAAACCATGCTTTTGATAGGGGAAAGAAAATCCACCACATACATTAGCTATTAGCTGCTCAGAATATTCTCTTTCCTTCTTTTCCACATCTGCCAGGGTGATGTATTCAGAGTCAGCGCCACCCAACATCTCTGTGTTTGACAGCTTGACCTGAAGTCTCTTTTCTAATTCCTCCAAGTCCTGGAGAAAAAAAGAAAAAGAGAAAGAAAATCTAATGTATCTTAAGTTCTAGAGGAGAAATGCTTTTAATTTTTTACCACATTATCATAAAAAATTTCTTATAATAATTAATGCTCTGGGTATTGTCCTTTTGAAGGATTGATGAGAAAAATCTATTTTTCTCATTAAATGTAGAGCCTCAGGAATAATGGATTATGTATTTTCTTCTGTATTTTCCTCACCCTCCCCCAAATAGGCCATACTTTAAAAACAATGAAAAGTATCTTCCAATCTTGATGAAGTTCCAGGAACATGTCATGGTACTCTGGAGTGTTGGGATGGCATATTTCCTCTCCACTCCTCTGGTTTCCATGGGGAAGGATTGCTTAGTACACCCCAGGGAGGAAGTGATATGTATTTGGTGGTTCAAAAGCAGGAAGTGAGCGCAGCCCCTAGCTTGCCCAGCCTCATCCTCTTTGAGGCAGACCATTCAGGGGAGGCCACTACCCTGGTGTGGCTTCCGTCTAGAGTGAGCTGGGGAGCAAGGGTCCCTCTTATGTGTGGGGAGGCCTGAGGTGGCCCAGCTTTGCCAGTAAGTGATTTAGGTAAGCAATTTAGCTAATCCTGGATTCAGCATTAGGAAGCCATGATTGCTATATATCTAAGACACACCCTGCAAGCAGGATCCTCTCAGTAATAAAGCTGACATTTGTATATACGTCTCCCCAACACTTTCTCTTAATTAAATCAGATCTTAGAAGGGAAAGGAGAACCCTATGTATGGAGTCCTTCAAACCCCCACATAAAGTGTGGGTGGCAGTTCTGTTCTCTCCAGACCTGTGTTCACTGACATGAAATCAACACTGGTGTGGGTTCAGGTTCATTAGGAAAACTGCTACTGATTGTCCAAGTGGAAGCCACATGTGGCTTTTAATTCTCACAGCATCTCTACCAGAAAGAAATGAGGGTTCCTTTCCAGGTGAGGAAACTCATCTATGGGAAGTTGAGATATCTTGTCCAAAGTTCCCCAGTAGGAAGCAGTATGCTAGGTTAGGTCCCTTAGGCCCATGGACTCAAGAGACCCACTCTTCCAACTGCATGCATTATCTGCTTCTCTCCAAAGCAGCTGCCATTTCTGGGTACTTCTCATCCTCATACAGAGGTTCTAAGGCTGCTGTCAATATTAAAGGAAAGTATGCATTTAAAGTCCTCAGACAACATTCAGTGAATAGTAGCCACTATCATAATTAAAATGCTCTATAAGTGGTAGAGGTGAGATTTGATCCCAGACGTGCTGACACCAAAGCTCTTATTCTTGCTATATGACACATGACATTGTTTCATTACTCATATAACTGCAAGTATCACCACATAATCATTATTTTTTTGTCGTTGGAGAGTCATTTAGACTCATTGAACCTCAACTTCCTCAGCTGTAAGCAAAAATAATGATGGCCACTCACAGGGCTGCTGTGAAGATTAAATAGTACGTGTAGAGCCCTGTGTGCACTGCCTGATGGTCGCAATAGTGGTGGTACTCAGGATGCTGACGATGATGGCAAAAATGAAGATGGCCTGCCTTTTCCTTGGGGTGTAGTGATGAATCCTCCTACATGGAATCCAGGAGAACGAAGAAGAAACTTTCTTTCCCCGTCTCCCGAACCTCAGGGTGGTGGCGATAAGCATGATAATGGTGACTGTGATGAAGATAATGGTGAGGGTGGGCAGTGAGGGTGATGACAATGGTATGATAATGAAGGTGAAGGTAGTGAAGGGATGATGAGGAGGATGATGGTGGAGGGGGTGACGGTCACCGGGATGAAGATGCAAACAATGCAGATGGTGCTGGCGATGGCAGTAATGAGTGATGGCAACGACGGTGGTGGTGGTGATGAAATGTTGGTAGTGCTTTGGGAAGTAAGGAGAAGCATGGTGATGGTGGTGGTGCTGACAGTGATAAGAATGACAGTGAAGACACAGATAACGGTGGCGATGGCCATCACAAGGAGGGTTATGACCAGAACAAAGATGGTGGTGGTGACGGTGACACTGATGATAATGACGCTGCTGGCGGTGACTGTGTTGGTATTAAAATGATAATAATAGCGATGATATTCATGATGATGGCAGAGACCATATACTCAGTGTCGAGCTGCTACTGGGTGCGCATTGGAAGGACTGATGTTGAAGCTGAAACGCCAATACTTTGGCCACCTGATGTGAAGAGCTGACTCATTGGAAAAGACCCTGATGCTGGGAAAGATTGAGGGCAGGAGGAGAAGGGGACGATGGAAGAAGAGATGGTTGGATGGCATCACTGACTCAATGGACATGAGTTTGGGTGGGCTCCGGGAGTTGGTGATGGACAGGGAGGCCTGGTGTGCTGCAGTCCATGGGGTCACAAAGAGTTGGACATCACTGACCGACTGAACTGAACTGAGCTGCTACTTTGCTACATGTTTCATACACAAATCTCTTCTCCTTTCTGTAATCCCATAGGAAAGGAATTTTACTATCCCATGGTACAAATGAAAAACCTAGCATTCTGAGAGTTTGTGAAAGACAGACCATGGTATCAACTTCTACTGCCCTGATTCATTTTGCTGTGCATAAAACAATATAAAGGTAGTATAAAAGGCTGAAAAGAGAAGAATGCAAAGTGGTATTAACAGTTGTAACTAATAAACAAGGTATATATTTTAAAATACCCCCAAACTGTACAGAAAATAACATCAATAGTGGTTCTCTTTGAGTACTGGATATGACTGACATTCTTTTTTCCTACTTCCAATATTTTTCCACATTTTAATAATATATATTGTTATCTTTATGTTTATGCCTATAGTTTTATATATCATTATATTGTGTTGAAAACTGTATGTTATAATAAAGTATTTTTACACATAAAAGATACTTCCCTATGATATTATGTTTTATATATCTGAATAAACTATTTTTAAGTTACTTTGCAATTTAGGTTGAAGACTTACATTTTCTTGCTTTGAAAGAATCTTCTGGTATAATTCATCATCAGACTTCTTTTTAGGAAGAAGGTCAAGGAGGCACATTTTAAAAATCTGAATAAACATCTATTGCCGAAAAGGGAAACCAAACAAGAAAGATTTAAACAATGGTATCTCTACCCCTCCTTCCTTTTTCTTCTACCACCTTCTTTCTCCCCNCCCCCCCCCGCCACAATTTTTGCTCTAGGAAAAGACCTCAGATTTAAAACCATGACAGTGGCCTATAATGAACTGTGTTTTCATGAAGCTTCTAAAGAAAAATGCCTCATCTCTCCCGCACATATTTATAAGAAGCCTGCTCTTTAGGAAGCCTCCCACTTTCCCATTTCCACGAGGGAAGAAAACAGACAAGGCAAAGGGGGAGTTGCTTCTCTCTGGAAACAATCAGAACACTTGTAAGAAATTAAGATGTGTAAAGTCATCCACTCCAGCCTCCTGTCTCAATGGATGGAAGTGTCCTTTAAATCAAGAAGGTCCTCCATAGGCAGGGATACCTTGGCAAGTCCAAGGGTGCTGTCTTCACAGTTTGTTTAATCATTCACCTATTGCAGGACATCTAAGTCTTTCCAGTTTGGGGTTATTCTGAATAAAGCTGCTATGAACATTCACATAGAGATTTTTGAGTGAACATGAGTTGTTCTGTGATGGATGTCCAAGAGTACAGTTTCTGGTTCTTCTGGGAACTGCATGTTCAATTTTATGAGAAACTGCCTGTTTTCTGGAATGGGCTTTTATAGTCCTACCAGCAATGTATTAGTGATCGAGTTTCATCACATCCTCACCAGCATTTGGTGTTACTGCTGGTTTTATTTTAGCCATCTTGATAGGTACGTAGTCATATCTCATGTGGTTTTAATTTGCGTTTCCCTATTGTCACCCTGCTTATTTAACTTATATGCAGAGTACATCATGAGAAACGCTGGGCTGGATGAAGCACAAGCTGGAATCAAGATTGGCGGGAGAAATATCAGTCACCTCAGATATGCAGATGACACCACCCTTATGGCAGAAAGTGAAGAGGAACTAAAAAGCCTCTTGATGAAAGTGAAAGAGGAGAGTGAAAGAGTTGGCTTAAAGCTCAACATTCAGAAAACGAAGATCATGGCATCTGGTCCCATCATTTCATGGGAAATAGAGGGGGAAACAGTGGAAACAGTGGCAGACTTTATTTTTTGGGGTTTCAAAATCAATGCAGATGGTGACTGCAGCCATGAAATTAAAAGACGCTTACTCCTTGGAAGAAAAGTTATGACCAACCTAGATAGCACATTGAAAAGCAGAGACATTACTTTCCCAATAAAGGTCCATCTAGTCTAGTCAAGGCTATGTTTTGTCCAGTAGTCATGTATGGATATGAGAGTTGGACTGTAAAGAAAGCTGAGCGCTGAAGAGTTGATGTTTTTGAGCTGTGGTGTTGGAGAAGACTCTCGAGAGTCCCTTGGACTGCAAGGAGATCCAACCAGTCCATCCTAAAGTAGATCAGTCCTGGGTATTCTTTGGAAGGAATGATGCTAAAGCTGAAACTCCAGTACTTTGGCCACCTCATGTGAAGAGTTGACTCATTGGAAAAGACTCTGATGCTGGGAGGGATTGGGGGCAGGAGGAGAAGGGGATGATAGAGGATGAGATGGCTGGATGGCATAACTGACTTGATGGACGTGAGTCTGAGTGAACTCCGGGAGTTGGTAATGGACCGGGAGGCCTGGCATGCTGCGACTCATGGGGTCGCAAAGAGTTGGACATGATTGAGCAACTGAACTGAGTGTCACCCTGCTTATTTAACTTATATGCGAAGTACATCATGAGAAACTCTGGGCTGGAAGAAGCACAAGCTGGAATCAGGATTGCTGGAAGAAATATCAATAATCTCAGATATGCAGATAACACCACCCTTATGGCAGAAAGTGAAGAGGAACTAAAAAGCCTCTTGATGAAAGTGAAAGAGGAGAGTGAAAAAGTTGGCTTAAAGCTCAACATTCAGAAAATGAAGATCATGGCATCTGGTTCCATCATTTCATGGGAAATAGATGGGGAAACAGTGGAAACAGTGTCAGACTTTATTTTTTGGGGGCTCCCAAATCACTGCACATGGTGATTGCAGCCATGAAATTAAAAGACACTTACTCCTTGGAAGAGAAGTTATGACCAACCTAGATAGCATATTAAAAAGCAGAGATATTACTTTGCCAACAAAGGTCCATCTCGTCAAGGCTATGATTTTTCCAGTGGTCATGTATGGATGGGAGAGTTGGACTGTGAAGAAAGCTGAGCACAGAAGAACTGATGCTTTTGAACTGTGGTGTTGGAGAATACTTTTGAGAGTCCCTTGGGCTACAAGGAGATCCAACAAGTCCATCCTAAAGGAAATCAGTCCTGGGTGTTCTTTGGAAGGAATGATGCTAAAGCTGAAACTCCAGTACTTTGGCCACCTCATGTGAAGACTTGACTCATTGGAAAAGACTCTGATGCTGGGAGGGATTGGGGGCAGGAGAAGAAGGGGACCACAGAAGATGAGATGCCTGGATGGCATCACTGACTCAATGCACGTAAGTCTGAGTGAACTCCGGGAGTTGATGATGGACAGGGAGGCCTGGCGTGCTACAGTTCATGGGGTCGCAAAAAGTCGGACACGACTGAGCAACTGAACTGAACTGAATGGCTTAAGGGAATGACAGAGGATGAGATGGTTGAATCGCATCACTGACTCAGTGGACATGAGTTTGAGCAAGATCCGGGTGATGGTGAAGGATAGGGAAGCCTGATGTGCCGCAGACCACAGGGCCACAAAGAGTAGGTCACAACTGAGTGACTGAACAACAATGGCTTAATGATGTGGAACACCTTCTCATGTGGTTTTGTGTGTGTTTACTTGTCAGCTATATATTCTTTTTGGTGAAATATCTATTCATGTCTTTTGCCCATGTTCCAATTGGATTCTTTATTATTTCTGTCGAGGCTTGAGAGTTCCTTACATATTGTAGGTACTGCTGCTGCTGCTAAGTCGCTTCAGTCGTGTCTGACTCTGTGCGACCCTATACATGGCAGCCCATCAGATTCCCCCGTCCCTGGGATTCTCCAGGCAAGACCACTGGACTGGGTTGGCATTTCCTCCTCCAACGCTATTTCTTATTTAGAATGTGGTTTGCAAAATACTGCCTCAGTGTTTTCATCCTCTCAACAGGGTTTTTTGCAGAGCAGAAGTTTATTTTGATGAGTTTCAATTTATTAGTTTTCCCTTTTATGGATCATAATATCGGTGTTAATCTAAGAACACTTTGCTTAGATGCCAAAGACTTTCCTCCTTTAAAAAAAAAAAAGATTTATAGTTTTATACTTTAAACTTAAGTATATGAGCCATTTTTAGTTAATTTTTGCATGAGGTATGAGGTTTAGCTTGAGGTTCATTTTGGTTTACTTATGGATACTCAACTGCACATAATTCATTGAAAAGATTAACATTCCTCCACTGAACTGCCTTACACCTCTGTCAAAGGTCAGTTAGACATATTTATGAAGCAAAGCATCGTTTGTTTTTGAGAATTAATTGACATAACCAGCTTTGTTCTTTCTGAAGATTGCCTTAGCTATTTGGGGGTCTCGTGTGTCCATACAAATTTTAGGATTTTTTTTTTGTTCTATTTGAAAAATACCATTCAAATTTTGATAGGGACTGGACTGAATCTGTAGATTGCTTTCAGTAATACAGATATTTTAACAACAGTAATTCTTTCAATACATGAGCTTGGAATATCTTTCCATTTCTTTGTGTCTTCCTCAATTTCTTTCATCAAAGTCTTTAGTTTTCAGTATATAGGACTTTCACCTCTTCAGTTAAATTTATTCCTTGGTATCTTATTTTTTTATATACAATTGTAAATGGGATTGTTTTCTTAACTTCTCTTCCCGTTAGTTCGTTTTTTGTGTATAGAAACGCAACAGATTTTTGTATGTTGATTTTGTACCCTGCAACTTCATGGAATTCGTTAGTTCTAACAGTTTTCTGTAAAGTCTTTTCTATGTATAAAATCATGTCTTTTGAAAAGAGTCTTTACTTCTTCCTTTCCATTTTGGATTCTGTTTATTTCTTTTTCCTGCCTAACTTCCCTGGAAATTCCAGTATTATGGTGGATAAAAGTGGTAAGAGTGGGCATGCATGTATTGTTCCTGATCTTAGAGGAAAAGCTTTTAGCTTCTCACTGTTGAGTATGATGTTAGTTGCGTGTTTGTCATATATAGCCTTTATTACGTTAAAGTACATTCTTTCCATTCCTACTTTGTCGAGAGATTTTTATCATAAATACATGTTGAATTTTGATAAGTGCTTTTTCTGCTTTGAGATGATCATATGATTTTTATCCTTCATTTTGTTAATGTGGTGTATCATGTTGATTGATTTGTGGATGTTGCACCATACTTGCATTTCTGGAATAAATCCCACTTAACTATGGTATTAAAAATTGAAAGTGTTAGTTGCTCAGTCCTGTCTGACTCTTTGTGACCCCAGGGAATGTGGCTGGCCAGGCTTCCCTGTCCATGGAATTCTCTAAGCAAGAATACTGGAGTAGGTAGCCATTCCCTTCTCCAGGGGATTTTCCCGATCCAAGGATTGAACCTGGGTCTCCTGTACTGCAGGCAGATTCTTTACCATCTGAGCCACCAGGGAAGCTATAATCCTTTCAATCTGTGGCTAAATTTGATTTGTTAATATTCTGTTGAGAATTTTTACATCTGTTTTTACCTGAGATACTGGTTTGTGTTTTTCTTTTTTTCCAGGCATCTATCTGGTTTTGGTATCAGGAAAATGCTGGCCTAGTGAAATGAGTTTGGAAGCATTCCATTGTCTTCAGTATTTTGCCTCTCTCCCCTTCCCTCTGTCTTTCCTCTCCTTCCTATCCTTCCCTGTTGTTTTAGTCCCCTGGACGCCGGAATCTGGTCGAAGGGCCCTCAGCCTGAGCTGAGAATTGGAGACTGATCACCTCCTCTTGGCAGAGAACTCGAATTCTGGTTATGGTCTGGTCTGATTTCTGGTAGGGCCGAGTTCCAGTCCTCCCTTCTCTGGAGGCCCAGGGAAAAGTCCCATAACACCTGGGCATCTGTAGGTGGCAGGAGACATCTGTAAGGCCACCCTTTTGCCCCACCCCTCCCACCTCCTCCCCCTTCTTCTTTCAACCTGGCTTCCTTTCCTCCCTTGAAATCTTTGATGTTAGTACTTGGATTCTTGTATTTAAGGGCTTCCCTGGTGGCTGAGGTTAAAGCGTCTGCCTGCAATGTGGGAGACCTGGGTCAGCAAGATCCCCTGGAGAAGGAAATGGCAACCCACTCCAGTATTCTTGCCTGGAGAATCCCATGGACGGAGGAGCTTGGTGGGCTACAGTTCACAGGTCGCAAAGAGTCAGACACGACTGAGCAACTTCACTTTCACTTTCACTTTGAGAAGGGTAGGTATTAAATCTTCTTTAAGTGTTTGGTAAAATTTACCAGTGAAGCCATTGATCCTTCTTTTTGGTCAGGAGATTTGTCAATTTTGTTTCTTTTAAAAGAAACCATACATTGCTTCATTGATTTTTTCAATGCTTACTTTTTTAGTCTCTATTTATTTCCACTGTGAACTCTGTTATTTTCCTTCCTTCTACTAACTCTGGGCTTCTCTTTTTCTTCTTCTAGTTCCTACAGGTGTAAAGTTGGATTGTTCATCTGAGATTTTTCTTGTTTTTTGAGGTAAGCCTGGATGGCTATGAATTTCCCCCTAGGAACTGCTTATGCTGCATTCCACAGATTTTGCCAAGTTTTATTTTCATTTTTATTTGTCTCAAAATATTTTTAAATTCCTCCTTTGATTTCTTCATTGATTCATTGGTTGTTCAGTAGCACAATGTTGAATATTCACGTATTTGTGATTTCTCCAGTTTTCTTCCTATACAGGTATCCCTAGTTTTATTGAATTCTGCTTTAATTGCACTTTTCAGACATTTCATTTTTACAGATTGAAGGTTTGTACCAACCATGTGTTGAGCAAGTATTTCATCATCACTTTTCCAACATTATCTCACTTTGTGGCTCTGTGTCACATTTTGGTAAGTCTTGCAATATTTCAAATCCTCCACCAGCAAAAAGATTACAATTTGCTGAAGGCACAGATGATGGTCAGAATTTTAAAATAACAAACTATTTTAAAATTAAGCTATGCAGTTGTTCTCTTAGATAGGCATTGCATACTTAATAAACAACAGTATAGTGTAAACATAATTTTCATATGCACTGGGAAACCAAAAACTCATGTGACTTACTTTACTATGATATTCACTTTACCACAGTCATTTGAAACCAAACCCACAGTATTTCCAATGTATGCCTGTAACTGATTTCTAATTTCATACCACTGTGGTTGGAAAAGATGCTTGACATGATTTTGACCTTAAAATTACTGGGACGTCTATTGTGGCTTCATTATGCTTGCCAGTACTAATAAGCTCTAAGAAGATAAAAGTTGGCCTGGCTTTTTACCTGCTGAAGTCTTAGGCTATGTAAAGTAACATTCTTTTCTCAGGATGTCCATCTCAAATCTATTTTCTTTTTGACCCCAGACTAGAACAGTAATGTTTCCTGGTCTTGTCCCATTTCTTTACATTTTAAAAACTTTTCAATTTAGAACAATTATGGACTTAGAGAAAGGTGCAAGAACAGCAGAGATCTGTGCGCTTTACCCCCAGGTCTGCTATTTTACATCATTGTGGTATTAACATCATACCAAACCTGGAAATTGACATAGGTCCAATACAGTTAACTGACCTTACTCATTTTTAATTCATTTTTGCAGGCACTCATTTGTGTGTGTATGTGTGTTTGTGGCTTTACGCAATTTTACCTCATGTATTCCTACGGGCTTCCCAGATGGTTCAGTGGTAAAGAATCCACTTGCCAATACCTGGCTTCAGTTCCATTCCCTGGAGAAGGAAATGGCAACCTACTCCAGTATTCTTGCCTGGGAAATCCCATGAACAGAGGAGCTTGGTATGCTACAGTCCATGGGGTCACAAAAGAGTCTGCCATGATTTAGTGACTGAGCAACAGATTCCTATAACCACTGCCACAAACTGGTGGTGCAGAGGTTAAAGCGTCTGCCTGCAATGTGGGAGACCTGGGTTCAATCCCTGGGTCAGGAAGATCCCCTGGAGAAGAAAATGGCAACCCACTCCAGTATTCTTGCCTGGAGAATCCCGTGGACGGAGGAGCTTGGTGGGCTACAGTCCATGGGTCGCAAAGAGTCGGACACGACTTCACTTTCACTTTCACTGCCACAAACAAGATAGAGAATCTTCCAGCGCCAGGAGAAACCCCCGGTCCTACTGCTCATCTGACAGTAGCCACCCGCTTCCCATAGACCCTAATCTATTTTCGTCTCTGCCATTCTGCTCTTAAAGATGACCATTCCACTCTTCCTCAAGGGCTGCCAGGGAGCTCTAAACTTCTGGGCTGCTCCTGGTCTGAGTCACTTCTGAAATCTGACTTGTGATAACAAATCTCTACCAGAGGAACAAAATTGAAGTCTTTGCATAACATGGCTCTCTCCTCCTCCCTGTGTTTCTCTAGGTCCTCACACATGAAGACATGCCCTGCAGAAAATGAAAAGCCAGGCTTAGAAAGCACTCCTTCCAGAGTGATGTTGATTTCAGCCAGACAACACTTCTACTGAGCACCTACTCTGTGCAGGGCATTGTTCTGGGGTCTGAGGATACACAGACTATACTCAGACAAATCTCATTTGGGTTCTGACTCTGCCATTTACCAGCTATGTGATCTTGGGCAACTGATTGACCTCTCTGAGCCTCAGGTTCTCCATGAGTAAAACAGCAGTGAGGTTTCCATGAGATCAGACATTTAAAGTGTTTAGCCTAGCAGAATATTAATGCTTCATAAACGGTGCTGTAATGATGCTGGTTACACATCCCCAAAGAGCCCAGAGCTTTGCCCACAGAGACTTTTCTTTTCTGTGTGTTTTTAAAATTTTCTTTTACTTTTAACTGGAGGATAATTACTTTACAATATTGGGCTGGCTTCTGCCAAACACCAACATGAATCAGCCACAGGTATATGTATCCACAGAGACTTTTCAAAGTGGGATAAATTAACTCCATAATTCTATAGAGTAAGAGCTGGAAGTATATTATTTTTACACCTTTCCTAAAGTGGCCCAGAGAGGGGAAGTAACTTACCCACAGTCACACAGCTGATAAGTGTCAAAGTGTGGATTAGAACCCAAGTTTCTAACTTTTCAGTTCAGTCACTCAGTCATGTCTGAATTTTTGTGACTCCATGGACTGCAGCATGCCACACTTCCCTGTCAATCACCAACTCCCGGAGCTTGCTCAAACTCATGTGCATCGAGTCAGTGATGCCATCCAACCATCTCATCCTCTCTTGTCTCTTTCTCCTCCTGCCTTCAATCTTTCCCAGCATCAGGGTCTTTTCCAATGAGTCAGTTCTTCACATCAGGTGGCCAAAGTATTGGAGCTTCAGTTTCAGCATCAGTTCTTCCAATGAATATTCAAGACTGATTTCCTTTACGATTGACTGGTTGGATCTCCTTGCAGCCTAAGGGACTCTCGTCTCCAACACCACATCTCAAAAGCATCAATTCTTTAGCACTCAGCTATCTTTATGGTCCAACTCTCATATCCATATGTGACTACTGGAAAAACCATAGCTTTGACTAGGCAGACCTTTGTCAGCAAAGTAATGTTTCTGCTTTTTAATATGCTATCTAGGTTGGTCATAGCTATCCTTTCAAGGAGCAAGTGTTTTTTAATTTCATGGCTGCTGTCACCATCTGCAGTCATTTTGGAGCCCCCCAAAATAAAGTCTGTCACTGTTTCCATTGTTTCCCCATCTATTTGCCATGAAGTGATGGGACCAGATGCCACGATCTTCATTTCTGAATGTTGAATTTTAAGCCAGCTTTTTCACTTTCCTCTTTCACTTTCATCAACAGGCTTTTTAGTTCCTCTTCACTTTCTGCTGCAATGGTGGTGTCATCTGCATATCTGAGGTTATTGATATTTCTCCCAGAAATCTTGATTCCAGCTTCTGCTTCATCTAACCCAGCATTTCTCATGACGGACTCTGTATATAAGTTAAATAAGCAGGGTGACAATATACAGTCTTGACATACTCCTTTTCCAATTTGGAACCAGTCTGTTGTTTCATGTCCAGTTCTAACTGTTGCTTCTTGACCTGCATACAGATTTCTCAGGAGGCAGGTGAGGTGGTCTGGTATTCCCATCTCTTTCAGAATTTTCCACAGTTTGTTGTGATCCACACAGTCAAAGGCTTTGGCATAGTGAATAAAGCAGAAGTAAATGTTTTTCTGGAACTCTCTTGCTTTTTCAATGACTCAACGGATGTTGGCAATTTGATCTCTGGTTCCTCTGCCTTTTTTAAATCCATCTTGAACATCTGGAAGTTCTTGTTTCTGGTGCTCTTGGTACTTTTCTGGTTCAAGTGTCTCCCTCCATGGAAGTCTGATCACTTCCTCAAAGCCTACGTACCCTCAGGTCGTCTCTTATATGCTCTATGGTACTCCATCATTTATTTGCTTTGTCATATTCTTTGCCTCTGTGCGTTTTGTGCAGTCTTTTGACTGCCATATCTCCTCCGAACAGTAGACTCCATAAAGGCAGGTACTGCCCAGCAGGGTGGGGAGGCTACCCACAGGGAAGACGGGCAGATGAGTGATGGTGAATGCTCTATCTACAACAACAGGCTGCTTCCCTGTGGGCAGTCGCTGGCTGCTCCAGGGGTGAGGCTGGCCAGCACCACGTCCCTCACCAGCCCGATGGGGCTCTGAGCACAGAAACAATCACGCCCAGGGAGTAGAGCCTTGGAGAGAATCACCAGGGCCACCTGCCTCCAAGCAGGACCAGGTGAGACCGATGAAAGCAGGCTGCACTTCAGGAGGGTTAGTGTCTCATATACCTGGGCTTCTGCAGGGCCGTCTGTGGGGCTTGATTTCTGGAATCCTAGGATGATCCCTGGTTTCACATACTGGGGCCTGCCTGATCATGATGATTGTTCTGCTCACACATAGCAAAACTTCTTTCTGTTTTATCCTCAATTTAATGTCCTTTTATTTTTCCAGTTTCTAATGGAGCACCTGTGGGCCTATCTATGTCTGTCCGTCTTTCTCTCCATCTACTCCTCCTCTTCCCTTCCTAACAAGCTTTCTCTCTCATCCCTTTTCTTAGGAGGTCTCCTCCCTCAGTAATTCAGAGGTTGTGTCTCAAGGAGAAATGATTCCTTAAAGAAGAATTTTTTTTTTTTTTTTAAATTTGGCTGTGCCAGGTCTTAGCTGCAGCACGTGGGAATCTAGTTCCCTGAGCAGCAAGCGATCAAACCGGCGCCCCCTGCAGTAGGCAGGTGGAGTCTTAACCACTGGGCCACCAGGGAAGTCCCGATAATTCCTCTTTTAGCCCCAGTGGCCTTGCTGCCTGGCTAACCCAGGGGCTTCTGTACTGCAGTGGGACTCATTCCTTTGACTTCCTGTGGCTTGGATCCAGTGTGGATTCATGTGCACCTGGCAGAGACTATCTTGTTCCCTGATGTCCACGGCTCTGATTTCTCCTCTCTTCACTCAGACAAGGTACGCATCTACGCATCTCCGCCCCGAGTTAGCACTTTATGACTTAGGGCCTGTCTCCTCTCTGTGCCTCAGTTTCCCTATCTGTAAAGTGGACATACTAATGGCACCTCCCTTGCCAGGTTGTATGAGGTTTAGCATAACCACTTGTGTGACACCCCCAGGCTTAGTGCATAGTAAGCGCTCAATAAAGTTAAGGTAAGGTGAAGTCGCTCAGTCGTGTCCAACTCTTTGCGACCCCATGGACTGTAACCTTCTAGGCTTCTTCGTCCATGGGATTCTCCAGGCAAGAATACTGGAGTGGATTGCCATTTCCTTCTCCAGGGGATCTTCCCGACCCAGGGATCGAACCCGGGTCTCCCATATTAGAGGCAGACACTTTAACCTCTGAGCCACCAGGGAAGCCTAAATCTTATGATCACCATTATCCTTCCTCTAAAAATACTGTTCTCTTTGTTCTCTGTCTCCATCAAGAGGTGTGTCCAGAGAGTAGGTACCCAGCCATCTGCTTAACCCCCACACGTGTACATGCTGTCATTAAGCCGTGTCCAACTCTTTTGTAACCCCCTGGACTGCAGCCTGCCAGGCTCCTCTGTCCATGAGATTTCCCATGCAAGAATACTGGAGTGGGTTGCCATTTCCTTCTGCAGGGGATCTTTCTGACCCAGGGATCAAACGCACATCTCCTGCTTTGGCAGGCGGATTCTTTGCCACTGAGCCCCCAGGGAAGCTCTTAACCGCCACAGCACTGTACCCCATCTGCAGGCGTCTTGTGGTCGGATGCCTAGTCTCTCTCTCCCCGCTCCGTGGTGGCTCCGCTGTCACTGATGCCCGTTTCCCGAGCATCCCCAGGACTCCATGCACACGGAGGGCGGGTCTCTGGGTCCTGAGCACTCCACATACCATGTGCTTCTCCTGCCTCAGGGCCGCATCCAACTGCAGCAGGTCTTTTAAGTGAAGGTTGTAGATGCACAAGTCAAGGTCCACACTGAGAAGTGCAAAGAGAAACAGAAGAGACTTTCAGCGGATTTGAAGCAGGGCCTGAGGTTATCGAGTTATCAGGACATCCCTGCTCAGGACGAGCCACGGTGCACCCTGACTCCAGACGTTAAATTCGGCAGTGTGCTAAGATTCCTCACAGCCACCCAAGGCGCTTAGGAGAAATCAAAGAAGACATCTGAAACCCACTTGTGGCCAGAAGGGTACAGCTGCTTGAGAATCAAAGACAGAAGACAGGAAAAGATGGAAGGTAAGAAAAAGGAACACTTCCCCTGGCCCCGCCCCGGGCATTTTCGGGTCTAGCATCAAGTGTTATCCTTCCCCTCTGCCATCATGTACACATTCTCACGCCCATTTTACAGATGGGAAAACTGACTCAGGAAATCAACAGTCAGAGAAACCTAGTAGCAATCTTGTGGTCATAGGGGCAGGTAAGTGACAGCATGTAGATAAAGGCCTTTGACTTTTTCTCCTACGCAAGCAAAGGTGGTTTAAATACTACACTCCCACCTGAGCTATTATGAGTTCTCTTTGTCCGAATGCTCAGAAACATCCCTTTCCAGCCTGGTAGGGGAGCCAAGAAAGCTCCAAGTCAATGACGTCCCTCCTTTCTGGGGCCCCCTGCAGGGTCAACATCTTCTGAGCCCTCTCTCTCTCTCCCCAGCCCTGAGCCAGGTTGTGCCTTGTTCATCTTGCCCAAGGCCCTCGGGGACTTACAGAAATTCAGAGTCAACAGGGGCCCAAGGACCAACATACAAATCTGCCGACTACTTTACTGAATAACTACTGTGTGCTGAACTCTGCTCTGGGCTGGGCACTTTGGCAATTTAGAGTGTGGACTGCTAATGATAAGGTACCGGGGTTAAACTTGGCTCCAACACTCACCTGCTGTGGGATCTTGGGCAAGTCACAGCCTCTTTGTGTCTCATTTTATTCTTTGTAAAATGAAGGCAATATTAGCATCTACTTCACAACCTTTATGACTGAGGGCTGTTAAGAGGAATTAATTATTTGACTCATGAATATTTATCCATCACTGCATCTGTCTTGGGCTCCCACTGGCTGTTAGGATACAGCTGTGAATAAGACAGACCTGGTCTTCATGCTCATGAGATAATGTCTGCAAAGTGCTTATTATTTTGTACACAGAAGGCATTTAATCAGTGCCAGCCGCTGCTATGCAGGGCATGAGGCAGGTCAGTGATTAGAAGAGGCCCTCCTGTCTCTCCCTAGGACCCACGCTGGGTTCCCTAACCCCTCTGCCGGCCAATGCCATACATTCAGCTCCAGCTCTGACACTGGGTTGCTGTGTGTCCATGGCTGAGGGCCTCCATTTCCTCTGGGCCTCCATTTCCTCCACTGACCAGGATATGGCCTGTCGGTCTGAGTTCTCCACCCACCCCCTCCTCACCTCTCGCAGGTCAACACCTCAGGGAAGCTGCTTGCCCCAAGGAAGCTGCGACCCAGGAACCTGTCATCACTGGCTGCCGAGTGGACGCTGGAAGAGGAGCTGCAGTCGTCCTTCTCGGCCTGGCTCAGGCTCCCCAGGCTGCTGGAAGGGGACGCCTCCAGTGGCTGGTTCGGCAGGACGGCCTGCTTTAAGTTTTCGTGCAGAGATGGGTTGGAGGAACCGTCGGCCAGAGGCTGAGGGACAGGAGACAAAGAGCCCTCTCAGTCCACGTGACCTATCACAGCGTTTCTGTAATTGTACCTACGACACACGCAGTGGGTCCCAGGAAGGCCAGGCCGGGGAGGATGGGGAGGGTGTAAGTGGATCTTGCAGCTTCTACCCCAGGGGCATGGCTATGGCCCCAGGGACCCGCATCACAGCTCTTGTCTCATCCTTCGTCCCTGGAGGCTGGCCCCTCTGCACCAGGCTCCTCTCCACCAGCTCTCAGACCCCAGGCCTGCTCTGTCTGTCGACCCACCTTCTTTATCAGAGAATGCTGCTGCCCACTGCCATGACCACACGAGGACACGGGCTAGTGCCTGGCACAGCCGGAGGGCTCGGGCAACATCAGCCGTCCATGTGTCCAGCCTCAAATCTGCTGCTCCCAGAGGTGTGTGCAGAGGGCACTGAGCTGGCGGCCAGCTCCAAACCCTCACTGTCATCCCATGCTTCTGGGCCTTTCCGGACTCTGGTTCCCATGCCTCAAATTTCCCTCACTCACCATCTGAGGAGCAGAAACCTCCTTCCCTCTGGACACAGACCCTTGCATCTTCCTTCCCTGCTCCCCGGGCCCAGCACAGGCTGGATTCCACAGGTCCTGGGTCATTTCTGTCCTGCCTGCTACCACACACTGTCCTACAAGATCTTAGGGCTCGGAGGGCGTCCAGGTGAGGACAGTGCCCTCCTGACCACTGGATAATCCGCAGTGCCCTCCACCGAGCCTGCCCAGCATAGGTACGCCCTGAGTCTGGGAGTTTCGAGCCCTCACCTACCCACCAGATAGTGAAGGAAGTGGTTCCCAGTGTGTGTCCAGGAAGCAGTTCCATGAACTGTAAGCAGTTACTGCTCACTGTGAATGTTCCACAGAAAAATTAGTTTAGGAAAGTCTGTGTGAACAAAGTAGAATCATTTATCCCCCACTTTGGCCGTGTTACAGCTTATGGGATCTTAATTCCCCAATTAGGGATTGAACCAGGGTTCCTTTTCGGGAGCATGGAGTTTTAACGACTGGACTGCCAGGGAAGTCCTTAGAATCATTTCTTTGGTGCAGGAATTCTCAGAGCTTTTGCTATGCTCTGCTGTCCTCAAAAGCAAATAATAATTTAAAAAACTGAACGTGTACTGAGTGTGTAGACATCAAAAACTGTTCTAAGTCTTATGCCTAATACCCCATCTAACCCTCAAGACAACTAGGTGAGGAAGGAGGGCCCTTCATCCCCATTAAATTGATGAAGCAACTGAGGCCCTGAGAAGTCAGGAAATGGCTAGGAGTAAATGGCTGAGCTGGGAGCTAGGTTCAAGCCTGTCTTCTTTATCATCAGGAGAGCAGGCCATCCTTTCCTCAACTTACTCAAGCAGGAAATTCCTCCTTTCATGGAGCATCTCCTAGGCCGAGAGCTCCCTGAAGCATTAGGGATTATGCTGTCCTCTGCAAAATGCCTGGCCCCAGGTGTGAACTCCAGGCTCCAGGTATAAGACCTGCGGGTACGACTCTGGCGCTGCCACTTCCTGCAGCGTGACTTCCGACAGGTCATCAGCCTCTCTGGGCCTCAGTTTCCTTGTGCATCAAGTGGAGATAATGGTATGATTTACCGTACAGGCACATGGCGAGGAACACTGAAACGCCTAACGTATGACAGATGCTGAGCGTTATGCTGGCCTCACAGTAAGAGCTCAGTTAAGAGTCAGCTGCTGGCATGAGTCCTGGGGCCTCTGAATGAGTAATGTTAGTAACGTGTATCAGCATCCGTATTTGTGTCAGTTTTGAAAGAGGAGAGTGGATGCTGCCCTATTGTGCTGTCGCCTGGCGTCATGAGAATACCTTTCTCCACCATGGGCATACCCTGCGCCTGGCAACACCGTCATAACGTGGATTCACCCTAAAGTCATGCTCCATTACAAAGCCACAAAATTATCCCTATTAAAATGGCTTGCCATAAAATCCTCAAATAGGACCCCAAATTGCACATTTGCATCTCCCCCCTCTTACCCTAATCCCCAGCACATTACTGGTAAATTGCATTTCTAAGACGGAGCTCAGGACGCTTACCCTGAACTTCTGATTGATGGGATAGACGACTTTTGCCTTCAGTGCAAACGCTGTGATATTGCTGTTGAAAGATGGCTCGTATTCCTGGGAAGAAGAAAGAATAAATGGCATGGGGAGGCTTTTGGTGAAATGAAAGACAAACCGCCGAGTTTCTAAAGAGCCACAACCCATTGGTAACAGTGGCCCTGGGAAGGGATGACAATAGACACATTTAGAGCCAAGCAGTGCTCACTTGCTAGGAGGATGGATGGATGGATAGATGGACGAATGGATAGATAGATGGATATATGAGTGGATGGACAGATGGATGGGGCAGGTGGATGGATGGATGGATAGATGGGTGTCCAGATGGATGTGGGAGAGACAGAGGTACAAATGGGCGAGGGGATGAATGGACAGATGTTACAAAGCACATTCTTCATTTAATTCCAAGTCTTCAGCTTTGGAAGAAATAAGGATTTAAATAGCATGACAACACCAAAACTTTCCTAAAAGTTGCGAATCACCTTAATATTTTTGGCACTACCAAGTGTATAAAAGCTGATGTGTGGCAATATTCATGCAAGGCTTTTGATCCGATCATAAAATGAAAAGACGTGCTTTGGCAGATCTTTTCACCTTTCTGAGCCTCCGTCTTCCCAGACAGGAAGCAGGTAGCCTATATTTCCCCCAGGAACGGGGATGTGGATGTGGATGTGGACAAAGCCCCCAGTGGAGATGCTAGAACACAGCCCAAGTGAGGCGATGGACCACTTTGAATTTCAGTAGTAAAGAGCTGCCATCAACCTCTGCTCAGGACCCATCTCCCTGACACAGCTGGACAGACTGACTCATAGCCTGCTCCACGGCCCCACATCCTCTCTGTATCGCTGTCCTGTTAGGGTCACCCCTGGGCTTTGCACAGTCAGTGCTGAATAAGGGCTTGGACACATCCAGTGGGTGAATGAAGTGAAGCAGACAGACTGGTCAGGAGCCTGGCCCTCCAGGCAGGGAGGAATCTCAGCTCAGCAATTCTGAACCAGATGCCAACACCTTTCTACTAAATCTTAAAAAAAAAAAAAAAAANAAAAAAAAAAAAAAAAAGAACTCCATGACAAACGATTGACTGCCAATTGCCACATTCTCCTTGGAGCCACAAACCCTATCACGGGGAATGCAGAGAGCTTATCACTTCCTCAAGCATGAGGCATTGAAACAGCAGCTGGCAGAGCCTGTGATGTGGTTTGTACCCATCTTCAGAGAGGATTTCACCAGTGCCCTTCTGAGCGGGACAGAAGGAAGCTGTGGCAGGGCCCCGGGTCTTGTCATGCCTGTCTCTACCTGCGTGTGTGCTAAGTCACTTCAGTCGTGTCCGACTGTTTGCAACCCCATGGATTGCAGTCCACCAGGCTCCTCTGTCCACGGGATTCTCCAGGCAGGAATACTGCAGGGGGTTCCCACGCCCTCCTCCAGGGGATCTTCCCGACCCAGGGATCAAACCCAGGTCTTTATGTCTAGCTGCACTGGCAGGCAGTTTCTTTACCACTGCTTACAAAAACAGACTCAGATGACAAGAATCGGGACATCCCCCAACATGTGCCACCTCCTTAAACTTTTAAGGATGCTGCCATTTCCCAGATGGAGAAGATGGCACAGAGAGGTTGAGCTGTGCACCCGAGGTCACACAGCTATTAAATGTCCGGATTGGGACTTAAGCTCAGATTCCCTAGCTCTCCTCTTCAGCTGCCACCGATCATCTCCTTCCACGAGACAGAAATGAGAACAAGAGGAAGAGCCATGCAATTGCAAGATCAGTGGGAGTTTAGAGGAGAAGCCCCCAGGTCAGCCTCACCACACCCCAGGGACACAAGTCAGATCCTGAGGTCCTGGTCACTCCCACATCTGCCACATCCAATCAACCACGAAGCCCATCAACCTAACCTTCTAAGCATCACTCTAGGGCCACAATCCAGGCCCAGGCCATCATCGTACTTACCCCAGTGGGCTGAAACAGCCTCTTACCCGACTCCCTATGCATCTACCAAGCACTTACTCCATGCTTGATGCATGTCTGCTCATTTCACTATGACTCAATCATGATCATGCCCATTTTATAGACAGGTGAAGCAAGGCCCAGAGGTGGACACGTTCCAAGCCAGTCTCCCCAAAGCCTTTTTTTAAAAAAAATGACTGCTCTTTTTTTTTTTTTGGCCGCACAGGCTCTTTGTTGCAGCGTGCTTGTGAGCTTTCTCTAGTTAGAGCACTCAAGCTTAGTTTCCCTGCGACATGTAGAATCTTAGTTCCTCGACCAGAGATCGAACCTGTGTCCCCTGAACTGGAAGGCGGATTCTTAACCACTGAACCACTAGGGAAGTCCCTCAAACAAGCTTTTAACCATACAACTCCCCTAGCTTCTCTTTCCTTGGATCTGAGCAAATACAGAATAGCTGCCCCCAGCCCACAGCAACCTATCAGTCACAGTCTCTTGAATCTTTGCTGGGAAGATGGTACAACAGCGTGGCAGTAAGACCAAAAGGGCTGACTTCAGAACTGGTGACATACTTTGCGAGGCCCAGTGCCAAATGAAAATAGGGGCTGGGGTGCATGTGTGTGGGAGGGGCCCTTAGTCAAAAGTGATTGAATTTCAAGACAGCAAAGTCCAGGAACAGGGAGGGGGTAACTGGGCAGAGGGCCTCAGTGGCCACATGGGAGGTCATCCGCCTATGAAGCTGGCCTCTGGAGACGATCTGGGGAAGACACACTTCTTCAAGGAAAGATGAGGAAGCAGAAAGGGCGCTGTGCGTTTTTACACTCCTTCCAAACAGAGGTGGAGAGAAACGGCAGAGTGGAAGGGGGTGAAAAATGAGAGGAAGGATTGTTCTCTGCCTTCCAGGGCCTCATCTTCTACAGGGGCGACACCAAACACACACGAAGTTCAGGGAAAAGAATAATATGAGAAGCAAAGGATGCGGGTGCAGGGGTCCACCTGAGATGTGCAGACGCGGAGCTGAGGACCGGGGGCCTGGGCTCTTTCCAGTTTCTCACAGCTCTTCTTATTAAGTTCCGCTGTCCTCTAAATTCTGATCATCTCCCCAACCGTAGCAACACAATTATTCAGAAAATAGGCTGTGGTGCAGATTTACAATGTAAAGCTTCTTCAGCTGAAGCAACGCAATTATTCAGAAAATTAAAACATAATTGTCGGAAAAGAAAAACCATTTCACTCGCCCACAAAAGGTACTCTTTTCAGCAAATGCACAGACGCATCCAGAGGGGAGCTGTGCCCCACCACCCCTCCCTTCTCCAAAGCCAAAGGATAGGATGAGGCTGTGAAGCGGCAGTCCTCAGAGTCTTCTGGAACTTTCTGTGTATTTTTGGCTAATGTGAGCTATTTATCGAAACAGAGTTCATGCAAGGAGTGACTTGGACCCCAAATGCCTTGGTTTTCTGGGCATTGGAGGGTGTCAGGGTTACAGCTCATCGCCCTGTTAAAGTCAGCCCTGCCCTCATTCCTTGACAAGCTCAGCCTGCTGTAGACAGGGGTATTTCAGCAAAGCCAGTCACCGGAACAGGCAGATCTTTAACCCTTGGCAATTATTAGCTAGATAATGGGCATCAGCAAGGCACAGCTAAATAGTTCACAGGTAAAACATTACTAGGTGGAAGAAGCGGGTTAGCCTTCTGGGAGGCAGACAGACTGGGCTCCCCAGCAAAGACTGATTCATTCTGTGCTAGAAGGATTTACAGAGTTGATTTGTGGGTGACCCTATGGGGCTGCCACCACTACTGTCATGGCAAAGCTCAAAGCCCTGAGGCTCAGAGAGGTTGTGTCGCTTGCCTAACAGTACACAGCACACAGGTGGCAGAGCTGGGCCGGGGTTCCAGGATTCTGGATCCCAAAGCCAGTGTTTTTTTGCATCATATCTGAGGTCGTCTTCCGTGTGAGAAGAGTTTTTTTCAAATAGGTTTATCGAGATATCACTCATGCTACTGAACCATGTAAATTGTACAATTTAATGCTTTTTGCTGTATTCACAGATACATGCAACACTTGCTACAGTCAATTTTAGAACATTTTTGTTATTTTGTAAGAAACCTGTACCCTTTAGCTGTCCGCCCTACCCCTCCCACCCCTCGTCCCTACCCTAAGCAACTACCAATCTGCTTTTGGTCTCTGTTCCAGACATTTCAGATGCTTGGAATCTTATGACATGTGGTCTTTTGTGACTGGTTTCTTTTCAAGGTTCATCTGTGTTGTTTTTACGACTGAACGGTATTTTATTGTATGGAGCAACCACATTCTGATTACTTGTTCATCAGCTGATGGACACTTGGGGTTTCCAAGTTTGGGCTACTGTGAGCAGGGCTGTCAGGAATATTTGCCCACAGGATCCCTGTTTTCATTTCTGTCAGCAGAGTTTTAATCCTACGTGGTGGGGGGATCAGAGGGAATGAGAGAGACATATGAGGGAGAGAGAGAAACTAAGAGAGACATTCCACAGCCACACTGTCACACAGAGACATGTGGAGACACAAAAAGAGAGAGATGACACACAGTTAGACGCAATGATACACACACAGACAGACACACTGGGAGACAAGCGCCTGGAGACAGAGAGGCTGAGCAAGTCAGCTGGAGACACACAGCACAGACGAGGAGAGGCGGACTCATCTCTGGGAACAGCCAGGCGCTCTCTCTTCCTCTGCAGCTCTGGGGCTTCCAGTCCCTCTGAGGAATCCTGCCTAGGGCTGAGAGGAGAAGCCCTGTCTTCAGAACCCTTGGGAAGTACGGACAGGGTGTGACTCTTGAAAACTGGATTTTCAGCTTATCCAGAAGCTTCCCCTATTCATTTCCAACTTTTTGGTGAAATTTGTTTTAAAACACCCAGCCTGCTTTCCTCCTTTGGTAAGCGGAGGCTGCAGAGTCAAGCCCCTGACTGTCAGGAGCCATGGGGGTGCGGGGACGCAGCCCTCCCAGACAGGAGTTGAACATCCCCAGGTCCAAACATCAGCTTCAAGGCTTGGGATAGTGACCTGGCTCCACAAGACTCAGTTTCCCCATCTGGAATTGATGCTGAATGACTGGAGTCTGTGGTACTTTCTAGGGACTAGGACGTGACTAGAAGTCACTCATTCTTCCTTTGGAAGAAATGCCCTCTTCATCCATGGAGTTCATGTATGAAGTTATACCCTATGGGCTGACTCAGGGTGGGGGATGTAGGGGGAGGGGATGAAAAGAAATGTATAGGGAACATCCATCTCTTAACATTTCCGTCAGAGGCCCAGAAGTCCCACTCCTAGACACTTACTCAAAAGAAATGAAACAAAATGAAAACAGACTTACACACACTCACAGATGCCTTGTTCAGAATAACCAGGCATGGAAACCACCCACGCTTGGTGACACATCCCCACAGCACACAGCAATTGAAAGGGGCCAGTGGCTGATCAGTGCAGCAATGACCTAGACCAGCAGGCACAAGAAAGCGTGTGATTGCTCTTATGTAAAACTCTAGAGCAGCAAACCAATCATTGCAATGGAAACCATAGCAGCGGCTGTCTATGCAAGGAGCACTAAAGAAATTTCTGGAATAAAGGAACATTCCTGATTGGGGTCTTGGTGACAAGAATGTATGCACTTGTCACTCATTAAACTGTAAGCTGAAAATCTGTGTGTTTTTGGTGTGTAAGTTATATTTCCAAGAGAAGCCTATTGGGACACCTAATCTGTCGGGGCTCATCTGGATAACCTGTGTCCTGGACATAGGACATCCTACATGAGCCTCCTCCGATGCACCCCAACACCTCACTTACGTCTAGAGGCTCCTCATCCTTTGAAGTCAGTGCTTCTCTCTTCCTCCTCCTGGATGGGGACCCAGCTGCAGACGGGGTCTGGATGTTAGACTCCAAATTCCTGAGCAGACTCTGAGTGTCGTCTTTCTAAAACCCAAATGTGGAGGTGAGCGGGAGAGCATGTCAGAGCCGGTCAGCCAAGTGCCCTGCAGGAGCCATCAGCCCCCCACCGCCCAGCTGTCATGTCTACTGGTCTCCGCCCTCCTCTACCACCTGGCCTTCTGTGTGCAGTGCTCCTTTCCACTCCCACTGGAAATCAGCTCCACATCCTTCAAGGCTGACCACGTGTCACCTTCTGACAATCCTCCAAAGCCCCATCTCAGTGTCCTCAGGCCCTGGAAGCGATACTTGGCTCGAGGCTCATTCCATTGTTCTTCTGAGTAGGTCACCACTGCGGCTGCCACCCCCAGTAGCCTGAGAGGTCCTTGTGGTGGGGCAACAGCTTAACATGGATTCTGGTCACAATACTTTCATTCAGTTCAGTTCAGTCGGTCAGTCGTGTCTGACTCTTTGCGACCCCATAAATCGCAGCACGCCAGTCCTCCCTACCATCACCAACTCCTGGAATTCACTCAAACTCATGTCCATCGAGTGGGTGATGCCATCCAGCCATCTCATCCTCTGTCGTCCCCTTTTCCTCCTGCCCCTAATCCCTCCCAGTATCAGTGTCTTTTCTAATGAGTCAGTTCTTTGCATGAGGTGGCCAAAGTATTGGAGTTTCAGCTTTAGCATCAGTCCTTCCAATGAACACCCAGGACTGATCTCCTTTAGAATGGACTGGTTTGATCTCCTTGCAAGGGACTCTCAAGAGTCTTCTCCAACACCACAGTTCAAAAGCATCAATTCTTTGGCACTCAGCCTTCTTCACAGTCCAACTCTCACAACCATACATGACTACTGGAAAAACCATAGCCTTGACTAGACGGACCTTTGTTGGCAAAGTAATATCTCTGCTTGTCAATATGCTATCTAGGTGGGTCATAACTTTCCTTTCAAGGAGCAAGCGTCTTTTAATTTCATGGCTGCAATCACCATCTGCAGTGATTTTGGAGCCCAAAAAAATAGTCTGACACTGTTTCTACTGTTTCCCCATCTATTTCCCATGAAGTGATGGGACCAGATGCCATGATCTTCGTTTTCTGAATGTTGAGCTTTAAGCCAACTTGTTCACTCTCCACTTTCACTTTCACCAAGAGGCTTTTTAGTTCCTCTTCACTTTCTGCCATAAGGGTGGTGTGATTTGCATATCTGAGGTTACTGATATTTCTCCCAGCAACCTTGATTCCAGCTTGTGCTTCGTCCAGCCCAGCATTTCTCATGATGTACTCTGCGTATAAGTTAAATAAGCAGGGTGACAATATACAGCCTTGACATACTCCTTTTCCTATTTAGAACAAGTCTGTTGTTCCATGTCCAGTTCTATCTGTTGCTTCCTGATTCAATGAGATGACAATTCAGGTACAGAGTGTGGCTCAGCACCCAGCACACAGCCAGCAATGCTAGTGTTTCCATTTCCCCATTACAGAACTCATCTGGCTGTGTTACAATCAAATGTTTACTAGTAATCTGTCCAACTCCATCGTCCTCCAGAGGGAGGAGCACACTGCTGTCCCCAGGCGTTGCCTAGCAGTAGAAGGTGCTCCCCAAACTTTTGCTGTGTGGAATGATGAGTGCGTGCTGATGTAGCAGAGTGGTCTCCAGGGGAGGTGGGGGAGGGGGGCGGAATCCACACAGCAAGGAAGCAGAATGGACAGGCGGTTGGGGAGACTGGGGGCAGAGACGGAATTCCTTGCCCTCCAGCCCACCACGGTGAGCCCAGCCCATCAGTCCAAATCCTTGATGTTTCAGAGGAGACCGCGGCCTGGAGACCTCACTGTCTAAGGTCACAGGCAGTTGTTGGATGGAGCGGACCCTTCAGGGGAATCGCAAGCCAAAGCCCATCTGTCACTTGGCCGCCTCCCACTGCAGTTACTGTCTCCAGCAGCCTCCCGGAGCAAAAGGGGGACACTGGTCCCCAGGGCAGGACCCGTCGAGCGCGCGATGCCCGTGATCAGGCTCAAGCGGAGGCCTGGACCCCGGCGCCGAGGGGGGACCGAGCCCTCGCATCCCGCACCCGGCCGCCCGCCGGGCCGACCCACCTGGTGCCGGAGACGCCGGCGCGCGGAGCGGCAGCCGAGCCAGAGGCCGAGGCCGAGGCCGAGCGCGGTGCCCAGCAGCACGGCGGGGACCAGCAGCGCGGGCGCTGGCCGCACCGCGTCCCGGCCCAGCCGCAGCCGCGCGTCGCTCCCGCAGGTCGTCTCGCCGCGGGCCATCCAGGGGCGCTCAGGCGGCCGGCCCGCCGCCTCCCGCCCGCCGCCGCGCACTGCCCGGGCCCGCCGCCCGGCGCTCCATCCCTGGCGGGTCCGCGCTGCCGGTCTCCGGGCCCCGGCGGGGACCAGGGGGCGGCGCGGTGCGCTCCGTCGGTTTCTCCGGCCTGTGTATCCTCCTCCTCCTGCTTCTCTCCTGCTTTCCGGAGCTGCCCAGCCGGAGGGAGGAGCCTGGACCGATTGCTCCAAACTTTGAGCCATCCCCGCCTCCGGCCCTGCCTTTTGCACTGAGCATGCCCGGCCAGAGGCGCGCTTTTCTGCGAGGAGAACCTTCGGGGAGGAGTCTTGTTTTGCAGAGGGCTCAGATTTCCAGCGGGGCCGGAGACCTTAGCCAGGTTGTTGCTCGGTTGTTTATCGAGTGGTTAGAATTTGTTAAGCATTTAGCTTGATGATCCAAGTAACTTTCTCACCAGCCTTCAGAGATGGGCGTTTACTATATGCGCCCCTCCTCCTGGTGAGGATCGGGGTCCGCGGTGAGTGGTTCATCGCAGGTGTGACTCAGCCCTACCCCGTGACCTCTAGCAGTTGGCCATCCTTGGGCCTCAGAGTCCGGCCCTGCCCCTGAACTTGTTTGCCTGAAGACTCCCGTTTTACTGCCAGTCGCTTCGGGGATGGGCGAGGCCTGCCGCTAAGACCACCTACAGGGAGATGCCCACATCCAGCCCGGGCTGGCCACGGAGATGCCACGTGGTCCCTCATTCACTCAGCCTATCCAGAAACTCTACTGTCTGAACCAGCACCAGGCTAGCCATCAACCAGACAAGGTCCAGCAGAGAGCATCTTGCAGGGAGATAGGCAGATGAGTTCAGCACCTGTTCTTTCTATAAGCCCCGGCTGCTGGGGCACGCACACACACACACACACACACACACAGTCACTCACACACACTTCTACCCTTTGGAGCTTAATTCCCTATGAGGGCCAGAGCAGAGGTAACATAGGGATCTGTTTCAACAGAGAAGGGTTTCATGTCCTTTACCTGGACATCCAGCTCAAGTTTCTGGGTTTTTCCATAATTTCCTCTTCACTCCTTCCAAGCTGGCAAGATGGGAACTACTATGTAGATTTACTGTGTATAAATGAAGAAACTGACAGCTAGACAGGAGCTGTGGCTCGTTCGAGGTCTTGCAATAGAAAATGGGGCAGATAGAGTCACACCTATGTCTGTCCGGCTTTAGGACTCACACTCTCTGCCATGCGGTGCTTCTTAAATGTTTCCCCAGGAGCATCTCCAAGACTCTTGGGAACATGTCTGAGGGCAAAAACCAGAAGTTCTTGCTTTACGCTGCCTATTTCTTTGGATACTCAGGCTTTTATTTTTAAAAATACAGTGTTCTTTCACTGCTATGTTTAAAATAGATAGCCAACAAGGACCTACTGTATGACACATGGAACTCTGCTAATTATCATGGGGTGGCCTGGATGGGAGGGGAGTTTGGGGGAGAATGGACAACTGTGTACGTATGGCTGGGTCCTTTCACTGTTCACCTGAAACTGTTACAACATTGTTTGTTAATCGGCTGCACCCCAATACAAAATAAAAAGTTTAAAATATAGTGTAACCAGGAAGGGCTAATTTTAAATTTACACTGGATCTGCTTCTGTGACTCTAGCCTTTTTTTGTTATGATAAACATACATGATGGCCTGCTTCAAGGAGATAACCTGATCTGCCTATCTGTGAAGGACTGCAAGGAAGTGAAACTAACACATCCCCCTGCCTAAGGCTTGCCATTCTAGGGGAATTTGCAAGGATTGAATAGTCTTTTTAGTTTGTTTCCTCACCTCCTTCCCATCTCTGATCCATAAAAGAACCTGGCAACCAGGCCCTGACAAGATGGTTATTTTTAGGCACCAACCTGTCATCTTCTCCATCAGCTGGCTTTCCAAATAGTCGTCTTCCTTGCCTCAACACCTTGTGTCTCAGATTCATTGTCCTATTGTGTGGTGAGCAGAGGGAGCTTGGACTCGGTAACTATAGTGTTTGCATTTTTCTTTATTATACAATTGTTTGAAGGTAAAAATCATCCTTTAAATTTCTAAAAGAATTAATGCTCCAGCATTTAGCCTTTTGCCTTGTCTCACTCCAGGCACATGCTGGGTAGCACTGAGGGCAGTGAACCCCATGGGGAAAGCTTGGCTAATAAATTCTCAGGTTCCCAAACCCCACTGTCTTGTCCCTGTGAAGTCAGGAAAGGCCTGTTGGAGGGGTAGGAGTAGGGGCCTACAAGCACCAGACTTCCTGGCTGAGACTGAAGAGGTATGAACTGTCCCTGAGGGCCCAGGGGAATAACAGCCCTACCCCCTGCCCCCATGGAGAGTTCTGTGAGATTCTTCAGCTGCTGACTCCTGGCTCCAGACACCAGCTCCCCTCTCGGTGTCCCCAGAGAGGTAGGTCCCCAGTGTCTGGCCTCTGCCTGCAATGGCTTGGAGCAGGGCTTGGGTTCCTAGCCAGAGACTGGACTGGGACCTGGCAGTGAAACACTGGATCCTGGCCACTGGACCACTATTCAGTGACAAGGGATCTGGCCCTTTGGCTTTGCAGAAAAGAATTTCCATAAAGACAGAGAGTAATGAAGCAAGTCAAGTATTTATAGGAGGACAAGGAATACAGTACCTGTAGATAAACACTCAGATGGAGAGTCCCTGAGTTGCACCCACGTGGCAGCTTCAGTCACCATTATGGGGCATTTCTTTGGGTTCTCCTTTGGCCAATCATTATGATTTGCCTGGTTCCCAGTCAAATTAGTATTTGGTGTATCTCATGATCCTCCCGTGTGTGCGCAGGCATCTCTTAGCTGAGCTGGATTCTAATGAAAAGCCGTTTAGGTAGAACATCCCTCCACAGTCTGACCAGGGGATGTGGGAATGGATTCTTGAGCTGGTCCAAGGGCTCATCCACAACGAGGGCTCAGGCAGTGGGAACGGTCTGGGTTGAACTGAACCTAAAAGGATGCGAACACTGGCCTTGTCCTCTGGCCATGAGCTGCCAATTTCCGGCCCAGCCCCTCTTCTTGCCATTCTGCACCCCTATGGTTCTCCTTCTCCAAAAGCTTCTCAGTTCGCTAATGGGGGGAGGGGAAGAGGGGGAGGAAGAGGACCTGCTGCGCCTGCGTAGACTGGGGATTCCGTCTGCTGTGTATCAGGGAAGGCTTGCTGGAGCGCCTGGGCTGAGACTTAGAGAACGCAGTAGGCATTAACAGGAGCACCTGGACCCTCTCAACTTTCTGGGAGCAGGAGTCATCCGATCTGATTTTGGTAGCGCCCCCGGGTGAAGCACGAGGAAACCCAAGTGTGGCCACTTCTCCCAGGCCTCGCCAGCTTGGCTCCCTCCCTCCTTCCCTCCCTCTCGCGCTTGGTCCAAGGCCTCCTGCTGGCTCGCAAGCCCCAGATGCCAGTGTCTTGTTCCCAGAAAACTTTCCGCGGAGGTTCGCACTGAGCATGCTCGGCGGCG
This sequence comes from Redunca redunca, assembly GCA_006410935.1. Classification (NCBI taxonomy): domain Eukaryota; kingdom Metazoa; phylum Chordata; class Mammalia; order Artiodactyla; family Bovidae; genus Redunca; species Redunca redunca. Next base: position 235,704 of record SJYQ01005371.1, read on the forward strand.
GCGGGGCAGGGCCTGGGGTCCGGAAGCTGCCCCAACTCCGCCTGCACCAGCCACTTGCGGGGTCGCGGGACCCAGACGGGCAATGCATTCCGCTAGGGGCCCCGGGCGCGCCGCGTGGGTGCTGGCGGGGAGCCTGCTGGCCGCAGCACTGGCACTGCCCGCGGAGTCCGCAAACCTCGGCCAGCTCCCCGCGGGGTGGGTTCCCCTCCAGTACCCCCTGGGCCCGCGGCCTCTCCGGGACCCCCCCACGGCTCCCGGGGCGGGGCCTGAGCGGACCGCCCAGGTAAGGAGGACCAGCTCCCAGTCTCGGGTCTGACTCCTGAGATATGGCTTCACCTACGCTCCTGCCGGGGAGGCCCCTTTGGGTTGGGGAAATTACCCGAAAGGGAGGGCGGGATCTGAGTAAGATGCAACCCTGGTGGACCCAGCTTGTGGCCGGAAAACGCCCTGGAAAGGTGGGGAAAGCGGTGTGGTATGCGGCTGAGAGCTTGGACCGCACAGGCGGCCCGGTAGATCCCCTTCGCCACCTAAGAGCTCTGAGACCTAGGGCAGGTCGCTTCTGATCTGTACCTGTTGCAGGGTCTACCCCAGCCGGTCGATGTGAGCGTAACTATTGCAGGGTCTAACTCCAGACGGTCGATGTGAGCGTTTAGATGAGTTCAAGAGTGCAGATACAACGACTTTCGCAGGTGAGTGCTCTGAAGAGTGCAGCAGTTGATAAAAGGCGCAGTGGCTGGAGTTTTCTGCGAGTGCAAATGTAGCCGTTTCTACTTCACCCTGCCCTTGCCCCTGTGGTCCCTAACTTGGGAGGGCACAGAGCTCTGGCTCACATCCTAGATATTTCCTCCTCTTCCTCTCCCAAATCTGATCACCAGGCCCACTGCCTTTTCCTCCTGATCATCTCAGATGTCTGACCTTCTCCCATCCAGGCTGCATCCATTAGCTTCAGTCCCCCGTCTCTCAGCCTCTGGCCTTTGATGACTGTTTCCTCTGGGTTACCCCCGCTCCCCTAATTTGTGCATTGTACCATTCATGTCCCCCCAACCCCTAGATGACCTGTCTGTGGTATACATCTGACCACTTTTCTCCCCTGCTCACACCCCGCTTTCACTCTGACCGCAGTTGCAAATCCAGGCTTCTGCTCCCAGGAATGCCTGTCCAGTGGTCCGGCCCGTCGCTGCCTTGTGGTCCTCCCAGCCCTTCCTCAGGGTCTGGCTCCTCTTATTCTGTTGCATTTTCTAAGTATAGGCCCCAGAGTGCCTGCTGTACTCACTGCAGATATTGAGGTCTTTTAAATGAGATTTCTTTCACTGTCTATGATTGGTTCTTAGGCTTTCACTAGAGAAGACAAAATAATAATACTGTGTCAATTTTCTGAGCTTTTAGAAAGCTCATGATGAACATTTTCACAGGGTCCTTTCACTTGTTCCTGGCCGTTGAGATGGGAAGTATCTGGCCCATTTTGCCGAAGAGAAAACTGAGACCCAGAGTGCCATGCCCCCCAGGCCCGTCCTGTGTTCTCACATTCAGAGCCCACCCGCCGGTCCTCAACTGCTCTTTCCTTTGGAAAGTCAATGCCAGAACATTCACATAGATGTTTGTTGCCAGGCCATTCACAAGAGTGTTTTGAAAACCGAAGCATAAATGCTCATGTTAACTTATTATTATCCTTATCCCTTCCTGCAAAGGGTGAGGTAATAGTTACAACCATTTCCCAGATGTTCTGAAACTGCTATGTCCAGTACAGTGGCCCTGGCCATGTTGTGGCTGTTTGAATTTAAACGTTGCAGGTGCTTGGTGGCCCCATAGGTTAGTGGTTACCATACTGGACAGCCCAGACCATAGAACATTCCCACCATCCCAGAAAGTTCTATTGGAAGTGTGCTGGAAGGAGAGAGACAGTGAAGGCTTGAGTGGGCAAGAGTCTTGTAAGTGTTAATGGACGCCCCCTTTAGGCATCAGACCGTTCTAGGTGCTTGAGATATCAGAGACCAAGACAGTCTCTGCCCTTTAGAATCCAGCATTCTTGGGGGGAGAAGGGCGCCAAGTGGTGTTAATCTGTGGTGTTAATCTATGGTGCAGGAGTCGGCAGTTCAGGCTGTAGAGAAGTGCAATGGGCAGAGTGGACTGGAAGGGGTGGCTTTGAGCGCTGTTTGGACAGGGTGGTCAGAGAAGGTGCTTTGGGGCAGTGACAGTTAAGCAGAGCCCTGGATGGAATGAGGGAGGGACATGGGTGCTTCTGGAGAAAAACTTCCCAGAGGAGATCATATGAGGACAAAGGCCAGAGACAGTGAGGTCCAAGGCCAGAGGCAGGATGTGCTTGGTGTAGTCCAGAACCGCAAGGAGGCTGGTGTGATTAGAGCAGGGATGGCGGGGAGGAAGGAGGAGTGGGTGGAGGTGGGGCCAGAGGATGGGGAGGGGCCGCATCAGGAAAGGCCCTGCGGATGGTGGTTAAGACTCTGACTGTTATTTTGTTGGAAGCTGTGGGTGGGTTTTGAGCAGAAAAGTGACTTACTTTGACTTGTCTTTTTAAAGCATCTCTGTGGCAGCTATGAGAATAGAGGGCAGCAGTGAAAGTAATGACCAAGAGCAGAGGCAGGCAGGAGACCAGGCAAATGATGGAGATGAAATGGACCAGTGAGGTTAGTGGACAGCTGCTGAGAAGCTGCTGGATTTGGGATATATATTTGAAAGTGGAGCCAGCAGAGTTTGCTGTGACTGGATGCAGACTGAGAGAGACGAAGGAAGGAGTCAAGAATGAAAACAAGGACTTGGGCCTGAACACACAGAAGACTAGGGATACCGTTAGCTCATATGCAGAAGCCTCAGAAGGCCATGAGGAATTCTGATTTGGTCTTATTGAATTTGACCCCCCACCCCTGCCCGCTGCCACGAGGCATCCAGGTAGAGATGTGTAGGAGAGTAGTGATGGGCGAGTCCTGATCTGGGTGAAAAATCTGAGCTGGAGATCTTTACCAGGGAGTGGTCAGTGCACACATGCCTTTAACCCTGGTGTACCCAGGACCTGGCTGAGTTTTCCTTGGGGGTAAGTATAGTTTGGGAAGAGTGAGGCCTTAGGGCAGAGGCCTGGAGCAATACCAAGGCCAGACCAGAAGGAAGAAAGTATTCAGGAGATCAGAAAGTGTGGCTGATTTTATAGGAAGGAAACCAAGGCTGTGACAAGGAAGGAAGGCATTAACACCGAAGGTATTCAGGAGATCAGAAAGTGTGGCTGATTTTATAGGAAGGAAACCAAGGCTGTGACAAGGAAGGAAGGCATTTCGGGAAGAGAGGACTCCCCAGTGATGTTCACATCCCGATCCATGGAGCCTGTGAGTGTATTCTATCCCTTGGCAAAGGGAGATTGATATTGCAGATGAAATTCAAGTTGCTATTCAGCTGACCTTGGATCATCCCGGTGGACCAGTGTAATCCTAAGGCTCTTTCAAAATGGAAGAGGGAGGCAGGAGCGAGTCCAAAGGAGATGTGACCCTGAAAGAAGGTCAGACGGGTGCCCCGTGAGGCCTCAACCTGCTGCTGTTGGCTTTGAAGATGCAGGAAGGGGCTATGAACTGAGGAGGGTGGGCTGCCTCTAGAGGCTGGAAGAGGCTCCCCCACAGCCTCCAGAAAAGAATGCAGCCCTGCAGACACCTTGATTTTAGTCCAATGAGACCTATGTGAGACTCCCAACCTCCAGAACCATGTGATAATAAGCATATATTTGTTTTGAGTCGCTCGGTTTGTAGTGACTTGTTACAGCAGCCATAAGATGCTAATACACTCGTGCCAAATACTGCTGGTGAGTTGTGTGCCATGGGGATGGAGAACTGGCTGTGAAATGAGACCGTTGAGGTCATCATGACCTTGTCAGCTGACCTTTGTCATCTTGGAGAGGGGCTTCACACAGGGAAGGGAAGGCTGGACATTGAAGTGGGATATCGACTGGTGGTTGGCATGGTCTCTGTGGGACCAGGCTGCTCATGGTGGCCAAGGAGCCCCCAGAGAGGCACCCCTAGGCTAGTAACACCCAGGAACTGATGAGACCTCAAGGGAGCCTCAGCCAAGAGGGCTTTCTAAATCATTTGTTCCCTGGGCACTTGCTATCCTGCTCCTCTCCCTGGAGTGGAAGTGTCTGTTGGAATGGGGCCTTTGTCCTTCCATGAAGTCAGGGGCCTGCCACAGAGCCTGCCGTGCGGCAAGTGTTGGGGAAAGAATAGGTGGAAACTTCCAGGGGCAGCGATGGCACAGGCAGAGGTGTGTGGGAGTTGGTGCCCTGTGGCACCACTGTCCACCCCAGAGACCTCACAATTAATTCTTGTATTTTTTTAGTTAACAGATTTTAGTATTTAGAACAGTTTTAGATTTTAGAAAAATCGTACACATGGTGCAGAAAATTCATATATATTCCCCTCAATGCACAGCTTCCCCTGCTCTTGGCATTTGATGTTAGTAAGGTATATGCACGCACACGTACTTAGTCAATCAGTCGTGTCCGACTCTTTGCAACCCCATGGACTATATATCCTGCCAGACTCCTCTGTCCATGGGATTCTCCAGGCAAGAATACTGGAGTGGGTTGCCATTTCCTACTTCAGGGCATCTTTCTTGACTCAGAGATTGAGCCCGTGTCTCTCGTGTCTCCTGCACTGGCAGGCAGATTCTTTTCCACTGAGCCACCTGGGAAGGTACATTTATTACAATTAATGGTCTAACCTTGACAAGCCATTGTAAAAAGTCCATAGTTTATTCAAATTTCCTTAGTTCTTATACCCAATGTCCTTTTTGGCCCCAGGCCCCCTTTGTTCTGAGGACCTTGGCAGTTTGGAGGACTGGGTGGGGATTTTGCAGGGTGCTTTCTGTTGGGATTCATCCGGGTGCATCTGGCAACATGACTTATGGCTGTTTGTGGATTTTTTTAAAACAATTTTTGTTTTGTTAGTTTTGTTGTTGTTTTCAGATTTCATTTTAGTTTATTATAGTGAAAGAAATACCCCACGGTTCTAAGCACATATTCAATTTCTGAGCATCAAAGGAGACAGATTTAGAAACATTAAAATGTGGTTTCTATGTTCATAATGATATGCAGCCCCATAAAAAGTAATGTGCAGAACACCTTGTCCTACAAAACAGCTTTGGGAATTTTCTTTGACTAGAAAATTTTCCCAGTTTGGGAACATTAGCTTAGATATGAATATAAATTTGAGATACCGTTAATTAACTTATTTGAAAGAGTGGAATATTTAAGAAAGCTGTTTCTACCGGTGGAAACAAAGATGGAAAACTGTCAAATAACTGTGAGTTGCTTGGAATTCTGCCTGGCGTCCAAAAAGTAAGCTGGGAACAGATGTCTGCCCACACAGTGAAAATGATCTAATTAGTCAGTGTTTCCTTAAATGAAACCCAAAATGACAAAAATGATTCCTTAGCTGACTCCCAGTCAAAGGGGAAGAAATATTAGATAAGGTGGGAACTATGGCGTGGTCTTGAATTTCAGGAGTAGGGACAAGCAATTTAGAGGAATTTTCTGGGATGCTTTCCTGTTGTTGTTGACCTTGAACTCTTGACTGGACCAGCACTGGCCAGGTTGCTCTGCCATGAACTCACCACCCATCCCCCCAACCCTCCCTGCCTGCCCAACGTACTATACTTGTTAGAAGGAGGTCCCTATGCAGGGCCTAGAATGGAAGCTCTTAGATTTTTTTTTTCCTGCCAAATGGCAGCAAAGACAGTGTCTGGCACACGGCATTCTTCTGAGAAAATGGCACCTCTTTCCACCTTGTGGAGGCATGTTATGAGCTAGTGGTTGTTCTGGCCACACATACCTGTCCAGGGAGATCTCAGGGACAGTGTTTCTACCAGGTGTGAGAGTCCTGGCCCCATCACGTGGTGTCTTATTACTGTCATGTTTGCTATTGTTGCGGTGAGACATGGGCACATGCTCCTTGTTACAAGGAACAAAGCAATACAGGCGGTGTGGAGACGGGATCCCCTCTACTGCACACACACTCAGTCCCCAAGTCCCCAAGGCTAACACTTCTGCATACTCCTGCCTAGGCTTTTAGAAATAATACATGGTTATGATCTATGATGTTATGTGGCATATTGTTAAACTTGTAACTATATATTAAATCTATAAGTAATTAATACTAAACATATTGTTAAATATCTACATATATTTTCATATTACTAAATATATAAGTATATGTACTAATAAAGTAACTTACTAAATATGTAACTATATGTACTAATATGGGATTTCTCTGATGGCTCAGTGGTAAAGAATCCGCCTGCCAGTGCAGGAGACACAGGAGACTAGGGTTCAATCCCTGGGTCAGGAAGATCCTCTGGAGAAGGAAGTGGCAACCCACTCAGTATTCTTGCCTGGGAAATCCCATGGACAGAGGAGCCTGGCAGGTTGCTTGTCCATGGAGTCACAGAAGAGTTGGTTGTGACTTAGTGACTGAGTATGCACGCACATGTGCTAACATAATTTATATAAAAAATAAAGTGAATATAACTATCAAATATATAATAATATATTACATATTTATAAAATAAGATGTCATTTTTATTAAATGAGACTGTATTATTCATCATATTGTGATCCAGTGATCTCACTTGATATATCTCAGTTTTTTCCTAGATGATCATAGACCTGCTTTATTTATATATTTATATTTGTAGTTGTGGTAATATATACATAACAAAATGGTCTTCCCTGTTGGCTCATCAGTAAAAAATCTGCCTACAATTCAGGAGATGCAGGTTTGCTCCCTGGGTCAGGAATATACCCTAGAGTAGGTAAGGGCAACCCACTCCATTATTCTTGCCTGGGAAATCCCACGGACAGAGGAGCCTGGCGGGCTACAGTCCATGGGGTTGCAAAGAGTCGGACACAACTTAGCAACTAAACCACCACCACCATTCACAAAAAAATTTACCCTCTTATCCCTTTATAAGTGTACAGTTCAGCAATGTTAAATACATTCACATTTTTGTGTTTCCATCTGCAGAATTATTTAATCTTGTGATACCAAAACTCTGTCCCCATTAATCAACAACCCCCCCCATTCTACTGTCCCCCAGCCCCTGACAACCACCCTCTACCTTCTGTCTCTATGAATTTTACATATCTCCTGTAAGTGGAATTTTACACTATTTGCATTTTTGTTACTGGCTTATTTCACGTGGCCTGATGTCCTCACGTTTTATCCATATTGTAGCCTGTGACAGATTTTCCTTCCCTTTAAGGCTGAATGATATTTCATTTTATACATGGACCACTTTTGCATGGGCTTCCCTGACAGCTCAGTTGGTAAAGAATCCACCTGCAATGTAGGAGACCTGGGTTTTGATCCCCAGGTTGGGAAGATCCCCTGGAGAAGGGAAAGGCTACCCACTCCAGTATTCTGGCCTGGAGAATTCCATGGACTGTATAGTCCATGGGGTCACAAAGAGTCAGTCACAGCTGGGCAACTTTCACTTTCACTGTTGCTTATCCGTCCATCCATTAGTGGACATTACGTTCCTTCTACCTTTAGGCTATTGTGAATAATGCTGCTGTGCACAGCTTGGGGCTTGGCCCATTTCAAGGGCTCTAGCCAAGGCACTGTAGTAATAATCATGATAATGATTATTATTACTGTTTTATAGTGGAGGGCTCTGAGCTTCTTTAGGGCTCAGTATTTCACAAAGATGGGATGGAGGGGTTGACTGAGCCGTGTTTGGACAAATTTTCATCACTGAACAAGGTGAAGCAAGCTGGGAGGAGTTCTACATTTTGCAGAAGAAATATCTGAGGCTCAGAGAGTCTAAGAGACTTGACCAAGGACACACAGCAGATAAATGGTTCAAGTTCAAATCTAGGTCTCCAACTCCCAGGCCAGTGTTTTATGTACCACTCGGTGAAAACGAGCAGGATTTTGGGAATTCAGAGGCTTGAAGCTCTCCCTGCATCAGAGGGTTCATGAAAAGCAGAGTTGGGATTCGAACTTAGGCCTAACTGTGTAAAATTTCCACTGCACTGTGTTGTCTCCCTAGACAGCTTCCAGGAATGCAGTTATATAATCCTCTACTCAGATGCTGGTGGAGATGGTTGACTTAGAAAGTTTTACATCAGGTGTCAGGATAAACATGCAGCTCCTCTCCATGCGGGCCATTTACAGAGATGACTTTTCAACCACTCCTAGTGTTTTCTTCAGTAACATCTTTGTGCCTTTGGACTTTTAGGACTCACCACTTGGGATTTGGCCCAGTGTGGAAAACTCTCACATTACAACTCCAGGTAAGTTTTTCTCTTGGTTGATTTTTTTATTGATTTGACCATGAGAGAGAACCAGACTCTAAAGCCATGGACCTCCTGCTTCTGCCTCCCTGGCACCCTGCTCACCTATGTACCTTACAGAGCAAGGGTAGTGAGTCCCCTCCTGCAGCAGTGATCTGGGGTGTCCAGATCTGAGTTCAGGTAAGGTGGTGACTGATTCTTGGTAAGATTCAGTAGAAATTGGTAAGAATCAAGAATCAATAATGATTCAGGTAAGGGGGAATCTTGATTCTCCCCTGAAGGTATCTGATGAAGAAAACGTAGGATGTGTGTATTAGTCAACTGTATGAGTTTCTTTGTGCTGCTGTAACAAGTTATCACAGATTTAGTGGTAAAACAGTATGGATGTATTCTCATATAGTTCTGGAGGGCGAAAGTTCCGTCAGTTTAACTGGTCTGATGTCAAGGTGTCAGCATGCTCTCCAGGGCCCTGGGAAGAATATTCTTCCTTCTCCAGGATCTGGAGCTTCATTCCTTGAGTCCTGCAGATCATGACCCTTCCTGTAGCCTCCAGGCCAGCAGCATTGCTTCTTGCCTCAGTGGTCCCATGACCTTCTCTTCTGCCTGTCAAATCTCTCTCTGCCTCCCTCTGAAAGAACATCTGGGATTACATTTATAGCCCCCTGGATAATCCAGATTACTTCCCCATCAATTAAATTAAGGGCCTTTAATTTAACCGTATCTGTGAAGAGTCTGTTGCCATATAAGATAACATATTTACAGGTTGCTGAGATTAGGACCTGGGTGTCTTTGGGGACCATTACTGAGTCTACCTGACTTCCCAGCTGGCTCAGCAGTAAAGAATCCGTCTACCAATGCAGGAGATGCAGGAGACCTGGGTTCAGTCCCTGGGTCGGGAAGGTCCCCTGGAGAAGGAAATGGCAACTCACTCCAGTATTCTTGCCTGGGAAATCTCATGGATGGAGGAGCCTGGCAGGATTGCAAAAAGTCAGATATAACTGAGTATGCGTGCACTGAAAGTCTACCATACCAGGTTTCACAAATCCAACTGAAACTAACTTAAGCAGTGAGCAATTTGTTGACCCTTATTGCTGGACTGCACGGGCCCCGGATCCAGGAGCACAGTGTGCTCTGGGCTCTGCTTTTCTCTTTCCATCGAGGCTCCTGCTTTCGTCTGGTGAATGTCATTCTCAGGGACATTCTTTCCATGTGACTTTCCATGTGGAAGTAACTGCTGCCTCTTGCAGAAAGGAAGAGACTTTCAGTAGCTCGATAGAAGTTCAGGGAAGAGACTGACAGACACAGTCTGAGTCCCATGCCAGTCCCCAGTCCCATCACTGGTGTTCTGTGTTCTGGGCTTGAGTCTGGCCTCCTGGGGACCAGGATGTGCTGGGATCCAGGTTTGTCTGTAGAGACTGAGCAAGAATCTTACTGATTAGTCAGGGGCCTGCCCTGAAGGGAGGGGTCCTGGGCAGGCAGAACGTACTTTTCATCCAGAATTGACACAGGTTATGAATACACCTTGTTTTATTCCAGGGATAAACATATTTCATTTTCTGGGGGAGTTAAAAGTATTTTTATGTCTTTTGTTACTCTGTTGCATTCAATATGTAAGCAAATTTGGAAAATTCAGCAGTGGCCACAGGACTGCAAAAAGTCAGTTTTCATTCCAATCCCAAAGAAGGACAATGCCAAAGAATGTTCAAACTACTGTATAACTGCTCTCATTTCATGAGCTAGCAATATTATACTCAAAATCCTTCAAGCTAAGCTTCAGCATTACATGAATTGAGAACTTCCAGATGTACGAGCTGGGTTTTGAAGAGGCAGAGGAACCAGAGATCAAATTGCCAACTTTTATTGGATCATGAAGAAAGCAAGAGAGTTCCAGAAAATCAGCTACTTCTGTTTCATTGATTACAATAAAGCCTTTAACTGTGTGGATCACAGCAAACTTGAGGAAAATTCTTAAAGAGATGGGAATACCCGACCACCTTACTGGTCTCCTGAGAAACCTTAAGCCAGTCAAAAAGCAACAGTTAGAACCAGACGTGAAACAATTGACTGGTTCAAAATTGGGAAGAGTACAACAAGGCTGTATATTGTCACCCTGCTTATTTAACTTATATGGAGAGAACATCATGCAAAATGCTGGGCTGGATGAAACACAAGCTGGAATCAAGATTTCTGGGAGAAATATCAATAGCCTTAGATAGGCAGATGATGCCACCCTTATGGCAGAAAGTGAAGAGGAACTAAGGAACTTCTTGATGAAGGCAAAAGAAGAGAGTGAAAAAGCTGGCTTAAGACTCAATGTGAAAGAAACTAAGATCAGGGCATCCAGTTCCATCCACATCATGGTTAATAGAGGGGGGAAAAGAAGCAGTGACAGATTTTATTTTCTTGGGCTCAAAAATCACTGTGGATGGTGACTGCAGCCACAAAGTTAAAGCTTGCTCCTTGGAAGGAAAGCTATGACAAACATAGATAGTGTGTTAAAAAGCAAAGACATCACTTTGCCAACAAAGGTCCATACAGTCAAAGCTATCGTTTTTCCAGTAATCATGTATGGGTGTGAGAGTTGACCGTAAAGAACGCTGAATGCTCCAGAATTGATGCTTTCAAAGCGTGTTGCTAGAGAAGACTCTTGAGAGCCCTTGGGCTGCAAGGAGATCAAACCAGTCAATCCTAAAGGAAATCAATCCTGAATATTCATTGGAAGGACTGATCTGAACCTGAAGCTCCAATACTTTGGCTACCTGATGTGAAGAGCTGGCTCGTTAGAAAAGACCCTGATGCTGGGAAAGATTAAAGGCAGGAGGAGAAGGGGATGACAGAGGATGAGATGATCGTATAGCATCACTGACTCAATGGACATGAGTTTGAGCAAACCTCAAGAGATAGTGGAGAACAGAGGAGCCAGGCATGCTGCAGTCCCCAGTGTTGCCAAGAGTTGGATATGATTTAGCAACTGAAGAACAGCAAGCAGTCTTTGCAAAAGACTTTACAAAAGTTTACAGAATCCAGTGTTTTCATTTGAGTAAAATAGGTTGAGGTGATATCACCATAATCACCGAAAACTTTTAGTCACTAATCAAGCAGACATTTTGGGTAAGGGAGGGCAGTGTACTTAGAATTGTGGTTGTAGTGATAGCAGAGGGTAGAGGAAGGAGGTCACTGGGAAGGCTTCAGGGAGGGCTTCCTGGAGGAGGTGTTGAGTCTCAGGTGAGTCCTGAGAAGTAGCAATTAGTAGGAGAAGGAAGCAGAGGGAGAGGCTTCCAGGCATGTGGGAGCCCAGAGGTGAGGGAGTGAGAGTACATTCAAACAGCTTCAGAATCACGACTGATAACCCACGTGACAGCACATCATTGGGGAGACCGCTGGGTAGTGACATAGTGGGAGGTGATGGTCAGGTCAGAGCTTGACTTCCTTCTGTACTGTCTGGGCACTAGCGGTGTCTGTCCTCATTCAGGTCTCCATCAGAGCCCACTGCTGGGCCTTCTGAGCGCCTGGAGAATCAGGGGCTTAGACACCCCCACTAGAGACAAAGCCCCAAGTGGCCTTAAGATTTGAGACCAGTGAGTCTTTGTCCCTTAGCCCGAAGGACTGGACTGGGGTCTGGAGGTGGGTGTTCTGTGCCACTCCTGTGATCGACTCGAACAGTCCAACTGAGCAGCCAGCCTGGAAAAGTGCCTACCGGTTTCCGTGGGGAGGGCTCTCAATTCCCAGATGCTCACCTTTGTCCCCATTCCAACATTATGAACTGAACCACAGATAGTATTCTAGGAAAAAAGATACTGATTTTATCCAGGATCCAGTTTCACATTTTCTTTTAATTTTAATTTTTCCTACATTTATTTATAAATTCTATAAAAGGGGTTTCAAAGCAGTTCTAAAGAACTTGCTATCAATACTCTGTGTAAGGAAGGGTGAAAAACAGGAGTCATTCTCAGCCCATATACAGTTTGTACTTGCATAGAAGATAAATGTTGAAAAGGTACGACTCCATAATTCTGGTCACTTCAAAATAGAAATTTACAGAGTGGTTAGAGGTTTTCCCAAGGGCACAGCTTGCGAGTGACAGAGCCAGGATGGGAACCCAGGGCCCTCTGATGCTAAGTGTAGGAATCACCCATGCCTCCTCCCTTGCCTAGTGGTTCTGACTCAGCTGGTCTACAGGGGGGCCAGGCGTGTACATTTCAGCCTACAGCTCAGATAAGAAGCACACACTTCAAGAAACCCTTCTTAAGCTCTATGGTTCCCAATGAGAACTTCTCACTTTCTTGGCAAAGAGATAAGTCATTCATTCATTCATACACTTGTTCACTTACTCAGCAAAGATTTTCCAAATGCCTGCCACGCATCATGTGGTTTGCTTCCAGAGTTTAACCACTGTCTTTTTGTATTATGTAATGCATGGACGTTGCTGTTTTGCAGAGGAGGCACCATTCGGAATGAAATTCAGTAAGGAAACTGAAGTCTTTAACCCACCCCTGGCTTCTGCAGCCTCTAGTGGGCCATGGGTTCATTCCGTCTTTGCTTTTACACACTCATGGCCTAAGAAGACCTTGTTTAAAAGAGACTCTGCTGTAACATACCGCCTGGTAAGTAACATGTTCAGTTCTTTTAAAGACATATCAGCAGTTGTAAAGAAACTGGTTTTGGATCACTTGTGTAGAAAATGTCACAGGCTTTTGTTCCTCCTCCAAAAAACACCTAATCTTTCTCTTTCACTAAATGTAGTTATCATTAGGGAGCAAATCCATTTTTCTTTACAGAGAGCTGCTTCTTCTATACAATATACAGTATTTAGATGAATAGGATGTGTGAATCTGAGCATTAGACAGCCTTGTCTGCTGGTTCTAAAGCAGTGCATGGGGTTTCGCTTTAACTGGATCGATTCACTTGAACCTGTGATAAAAACGCTGCTACCGATAATAGCGCCAAATGTTTAAAAAGTACTTTCCACTTGCCAGGCATGTTGTTGTTCAGCCTCTTAGTCATGTCCGACTCTTTGTGACCCTGCGGACTGCAGCACGCCAGGCTTCCCTGTCCTTCACTATCTCCTTGAGTTTGCTCAAACTCATGTGCATCAAGTCAGTGATGCCATCCAACCATCTCATCCTCTGTCGTTCCCTTCTCCTCCTGCCCTCAATCTTTCCCAGCATCAGGGTCTTTTCTAATGAGTTGGCTCTTCAAATTAGGTGGACAGAGTATTGGAGCTTCAGCTTCAGCATCAGTCCTTCCAATGAATATTCAGGACTGGTTCCTGTAGGATGGACTGATTTGATCTCCTTGAAGTCCCAGGAACTCTCAAGAGTCTTCTGCAACACCACAGTTCAAAGGCATCAATTCCTGGGTGCTCATCCTTTTTTATTGTCCAACTCTCACATCCTTACATGACTACTGGAAAAACCATAGGCTTAGCGCTTTCTATGCATGATCTCACTGGAGCCTCATTATGAGTTTCTTAAACAGGTACTATTTTTATTCCCTTTTTACAGATGGGAACTGAAGATTGGAGAGATTAAGGAGTCTGTTCAGGGTCCCACAGGCCAAAGCGGCAGGACTAGGATGTGGGACCCCTGCTCTTAGCTGCTGTCCCTGCTCCCAGTGTAATGTGTTGGCACCACATGAGGCTGACTCTCCCCTAAGTTGTCATGACTTATAATGGCTTGAGAATCACTGGGTTCAGCCAACAGGCTGCTACGGCGACAAGCTCCTCCTTGGCCCTCGGCTACATTTTGTGTTAGTCTCCCACATTTTGTATTAGATAGCTGTGTGACAGATTATCACCAACATGGTGGCTTAGAACAGTGGAATTTATTCTCTCTTTTTTTCTAGTGGTAGGAAGGCCAAAGTCAGGGTGTCAGCAGAGCTGTGCTTTTACTGGGAGCTTGCAGGGGAGAATCCATCCTTATCTCTTTCAGCTTCGGTAGCTTTCCTTGGCTTGTGGTTGCACCACTCCAATCTTTATATTGGGATTCTACAGAGAAACAAAACCAGTAGGATGTGTGTGTACACACACACACACACACACGCAGATATACACACACACATATGTGAAGGAGGGAGGGGGAGATTTATTTCAAGAAATTGCTTATGTGATTGTAGGGGCTGGCAAAGTCCACGATCTGCAAGTGAGGCCTGGAGACCCAAGAAAGAGCTGACACTCAAGTTGGAAAGTCTCTGCACAGAATGCACTTTTCCTTAGGGGAGACCGTCATCATTTTTCTTAAGACCTCACCTGATCGGGTGAGGCCCACCCACACTATCTTTGTGACCCCATGGACTATAGCATATCAGGCTTCTCCATCCATGGGATTTTCCAGGCAAGAGTACTGGAGTGGTTGCCATTTCCTTCTCCAGGCGGTCTTCCCGACCCAGGGATCGAACCCAGGTATCCCACATTGCAGGCAGATGCTTTACCCTCTGAGCCACCAGGGAAGCCCCTGATGGGTCATTAGCTTCCTTCAAAGTCCACTGACCTAAACGTTAGATCTCATCTAAAAATGCATCCTCAGTGACATCAGGAGGTGATTGATCAAGTATCTGGGAACCATGGCTAGCCAGTTGACACCTATCATTTACTGTCATACTCTGCTTTCACCTTCTTGGGTCCTTTTCTCTGTGGGTGTGTCTTCTCTTCTGTCACTAATGAGGACACTTGTCATTGGATTTAGGACCTGGCTAAAGCCAACCCACCTAAACCCAGAATGATCTCATCTTGAGAGCCTTGGCTTAATTACATCTTCAAAGACCACTTTTCCAAATAGGGTCATGTTCCCAGGTTCTGGGCTTCAGGACGAGCTGCATCCAGCCACCATGGTGGTTATCAGCTTTCCAGTCCGTGCTCCATCCCCTTCCTGTGTGTCTTTGCCCAACAAACTGTGTTTATCTGATTGTCATATGCAGGATACTGTGTGGGAATCTGAAGACTAGAAAGCCAGATGCCTGCCCTCAAGGACTTGCTGGGGTCCTGGCATGTCAAAGCATGAGGGTGGGGTCATGGACAGAGACTCAATCAGAATCAAAGGCTTCAACAACTCATGCTGCTGCCTGTGGTCAGAGTGTTCTCAGAATATCACTTCTGCTCTCTGCGTCTTTGTTTGTTTATATACAATAGACAATGAGAGAGTCATGCTCTGGAGAAAGAGAGTGTGTCCTATGGAGAATCATAGCATATGGAGCTATACCTGTCCTATTTATGCCTATACCTACCTATACCTATCCTATCATAGCATATGGAGCTATAACCAGCACACTGCCTGGGTAGAGTCCAAGCTTCCTACCTGTGCAGCCTTGGGCAAGTGGTTAACCTCCATGAGCCTTAGTTTCCTCATCTGTAAAATGGGAGAAATAGAATTCATGTGTGTACAGTGATGGGCATACACCTGGCACTTGGGAAAGAATAGCCATTGTTAGGATTATCCGTATCACTGAGAGCTGCCTTGGTCTGTGATTCAGAGTATGGCTCTACCCAACGCAGATGAAGGTGGGTGGGGCAGACAGTGGGGATGCATGGCCTGGGGTCAAGGGGCATGTGCAAGGATGAAAACGAACAGGTATCAGCTATGTTTACAAGGAGCAATGGAGCTGGCATCCAGTGGGTGAGCCCTGGCTTTCCATTGGTTTCTAGGGGAGGTGTGTGTGAGTCACTCAGTCGTGTCCAACTCTTTGCAACCCAATGGACTGTAGCCCACAAAACTCTATCCATGGATTTTCCAGGCAAGAATACTGGACTGGGTAGCCATTCCCTTCTCCAAGGGATCTTCCTGACCCAGGGATCAAACCTGGGTCTCCTGCATTGCAGGCAGATTCTTTACCACTGAGCCACCAGGGAAGCCCCTCATGGGGCTGGAAGAGGCCAATCCTGGGTGGATTCTCCACCTGTTAATGAGAGATCCAGCTGGCAAGAAGCACTTCAACACACCATGGTCCATATTCACCAGGTTCCTGCTGTGTGGCTTGTGTGCCCCACTCAGGACATGTGTGTGCTGTGCTGCTCAGTCGCTCAGCCTTGTCTGACTCTGAGATGCCATGAACTGTAACCCACCACACTCCTCTGTTCATGGGATTCTCCAGGCAAGAATACTGGAGCGGGTTGCCATTTCCTCCTCCAGAGGATCTTCCTGACCCAGGGATCGAACCTGCATCTCCTGCGTCTCCGGCATTGGCAGGCAAATTCTTTACTACTACAGACCTTGTTGTTGGGAAAGATGGAAGGCAAAAGAAGGAGGAGGCAGAGGATGAGATGGTTAGATAACATCACTGACTCAATCGACATGAATTTGAGCAAACTCAAGAAGACTGTAAAGGACAGGGAAGCCTGGCATGCTGCAATCCATGGGATGGCACAGAATTGGACACAACTTAGCAACTGAACAACGACAAGGCCTAGGAAGCCAGGACATGTGAGCAATCCCCAAAGGAATTTTCCATAGCTCTGCTCACATTCCTCCTGCTAAAGTGTCAGCCCTGGTTCGCTGAGTCCCTGTGACAATGATGTCATTGACATGCAGCTCAGAACAGGACATAGCCCTGTGTCATCACATGTCCACATTTTTCTTTATTCATAGGTTTTAAGTTCCAGTTCTGTAAGACTTAAAAAAAAATCTTCAGGGTCAGAATGCATGACTGCAAAAGTAACCCTTCTACCCTGCCTTTTACTTGTTTATTTTTTGGCCACATCCCACAGCATGTGGGATCTTAGTTCCCGGATCAGACATCTAGTCTGCACCCCTTGCACTGGAAGCATGGAGTCTTAACCATTGGGCAACCAGGAAAGTTCCTCTACCCTCCCCCCACTTTTAAAAGTTCATCTTGTACTTTTATTTAACATGTGTAGCATGAAATGTTTTTCATTTTCTAATAAGTTCTATATTTTATCGTAGTACGGAGACATTTCAAGAGACATTCAAGGGACTTCTGAAAATGGAGTAATTTTTCAGAAATGTGCAGTGGTGAGTATTCATCAGTGGTTTATACTTAAAGAGAAAGTAATTGAATTTGCTGAAAATGTATATTAGGAGAGTTATGTATTTAAAGAACTGGCAAATCACATGGCTGTCTACCCATATCTGGACACGGGTGATGAAATGACCCATAGGGATCTCATATTTTATATGGAAGCACCAGACTAAGATTTTTTTGGTAACAACAAAATCATTACTGAAAATCCTCTGTGATTATTTAAAATGGGAAAGAAAGCATGTATTTTCTCCCAGATTTTAACATTGGTATGATGCCAACAGTTTACAAATTTATGTAAAGTCTTTTAGGTCTTTGATTCTTACTAATCTCATGAGATGACCTTCACATGATCCTTGTGTTGAGGGTCCCCAAGACCATCGTCAGGTTCAGTGGTTCCCTAGAAGGACTCAGGGAACTCAGAAAAGCTGCTCTACTCACAGTCACAGTTTATTACAGCAGAGCGATATAGATTATAGTCAGCAAAGCCAAGAGCTCCTAGGACAGTGTTCTGGGGAGACCAGGCCCAAGATACCTGGTCTCCCAATGGAACTGAAGGGGCAGCATTTAATTTTTCCCAGCAGTGGTATGTGACATCCCCAGGGAAGCTCACTCAAGCCGTGAAGTCCAAGATTTTTATTGAGGATCCATCATGTAGGCCTGGAGCACTCATGTCACTGACATCAGTTACGCAGGTCACCTGAACACAGCTTTGCCCAAGGCCCTCACCATGAATCACATGGTTAGCACAGACCACCTGGGGGGGCCCAAGGCCATAAGTATAGCAAGACACTCTTACCAGACAAGACGTTCCACGGGCTTTAAGGGCAGGGCTCTCAGGAGCTGGGCCTCTCTTTGGGACAGGCGGGGTTTGGACGGTCCAGGCCTGCTGAGCTAAGGGCGTCCTACACAGCCCTCACTGCAGCCCGGGCCCTTGGCTCTCTTGCCTCACTTTCTGGAATGCAGTTGGAGCTACCACTTTCTCACGTGTCCTCCTAGAAATGCTTCCTGCTACATGAGTGTAGTTATGAGTATGTGTGTGTGCCCAAGTGCACATACACACACATACCTTCTTTCTTCCCCTTTTTACATAGGTGACAGTACCCTATACACCAAGTTTTACAATTTGCTTTTTTCACTTATTACAATCCCAAACTTATTCTTCTTGGGGGTGTGCATGGCTTCCCTCTCTTTTCTCAGCTCCTCTGTCTCTTTCAGCAGAGCTGGGGTGAAGGAAGGGTAGGAATGGTGGGAAACAGGCTTTGAGAGTGGGGGCAGGATAAGGTGTCAGAGGCCAGGTGGGGAGCCAAGCTGGAGATGGGCCACTGGCTTTGAATAACTGAGCTGTGCAAACACACGGGTGGGCAGAACCTGGAAGGCGACTGGCCAGGAGACAGGAGACCAGCTAAGGGCAAACTTGGAGATTGGATGACAGTCAGAGGCCCTGGACTGGCTGGGCCTGAATCTTCAAAATAATGGATTAAGAAAGCGCTGCAGTTTGTTTTTCTTGGTGACCCCAGTTTTGACAATCTCCCCTACTGTAGTCTCATGCATGGATGTTTTTTCATCTAAGTTTCTCTGTGGTTTCACTGCATTTCAGGGTCCTGGTTTCTCTGAACCAGTCTGAGCAACAACTTGTCAAGGGGGAGTCAAAATTCTCCTGGGGCCTTTGAAATCAGACCTGATGAATTCTAGAACCTTCATGAGATTGTAATCCCTTCCCTCTACCTGCAGACCTAGTGGGTTCAGGTCAAGCTGGGAACTTGCGTTGGGAAGTCAGGCTCACCAGCGAGTCTGGCCTCACTTCCCCTCCTGTCCTAGGTGTCTGTGCAGAGTGAGTGGCCATCGGCCCACGTGCGACTGTTTGTGAACAACACCAGGACACCCACGGCCGCCAACCTCTCCGACCTGCTCTTACTCGACAACATCACAGGCCTCACTGTTAGGGAGTCAGCTGGAAACCAGACCTCGAGAGGCTTCCAAACTTTCAGGAAGAAGTTTCTGCAAGGTAATAGCCATGTGTACAAAGTTAAGGGTGGGACACGATGCAGATACGCACAGATGGGCACAGAGCGTGGGATGGGCAGCAGGCATCTTCTCAGACATGGAACTTGTGTTCACACCGTTGGTCCTCATGATGAAATCTGCTGGTGGGGCATCAGAGGAGACCCCTGCTCAGTGTCTGCAACCAGGAAGCTGGTTTGTCACTTAGGTTGAGAGAGGTGGGATTTGGGGAAGGATTTTTAAAAATATGTATATTCAAAGTTTATTATGAACAATTTCAAATATACACAAAGAGGTTATAGCAAACCCCACTGTATCCATTAGCCGGATGATCAAAATGACTGTCACTCAGTGAAATGAAGAGCTTGTTTGGGGGAGTGCTGGACAGACATGGGAGGGGTTTGGCATCAGGTCAGGAAATGTGCTCTTGACGTGTTCAGCTGTGTTCACGGGAGTGACTCTGCTGTTAATTAGCTCCCGTTCAAAGCGTGACACCATCACTGGTTGGCTTTCAGAGGTGTGTTTCCTGAAGTGAGCTTGTCATTGGTTAATTAAGGAGATTTAAAACCAATTCTGGGGGCTCCAAAGTAATGCAGGACATGCAGGTTCAGTCCCTGATCCATGAAGATCCCACGTGCGCAGAGCAACTAAGCTCGTGCGCCACAACTCTTGAGCCCATGCTCTAGAGCCTGGGCGCCCGGCTCGTGAAACACGTGCGCCACAACAAGGGGAGTCAGCGCAGTGAAAAGCCCACGCACCACCCCTAGAGAGTAGCCCCTGCTGGCCACAACTAGAGACAAGCCTGCGCAGCAGTGAAGGCCCAGCACAGCCAAAAATAAATGAGTAATTAAAAAACTAATAATCCTGGGATGCAGTTGTTACTCTGACTTCAGAGCTGTCAGTTTTGCTAGGAAGGTGGGACTTCTTTTATTCTGAGAAGGTGCCTTGTCTACAGAGGAAGAAACTAAGGTGATGAGGAACTTGTCCAAGGCCCAGGGTTGGCAGTCAAGGTGGAGATAGACTCAGTCTGACTTCTCCATCCACCCCATACCCACGATGCTCTAGTGCCTCTCACAGCCCTGGGACTCTTACTGACCTGTCCACTTCCATATACATGGCCCACATTGCTCATCAACGCCACCACTCTTCCTAAGTCTAGATGAAACTTCAGAATGCATCTTAACACCATACTATTGACAGAAGCTGTCAGTGGAGTTGGCCCGTAAGTAGTGACCTCTTTGCTGGTGCTGGTTTAAGCAATGGTGTAAAAACTGTCATGGTACATCCCGGCTAGGTGATCTTCAGTGCCTTTCTTCAATGATGTAAAAATAAATCTCCCCAGTTCTTAGGCTTGTGCTTAGAGACAGGAACACAGGGCTGAGAGCAGAGCCCAGACTCTATCTCAGACAGAGCTCCTTTGACTCCTGGCCATTTCAGAGCTGCGTGGCCTCCGGAAATCACTGCATTTCTCTGAGCTGCAGACGTGGCATATGTCCCCCAGACTCAGAGAGCCGCTGCAGAGTCTGAATGGGGTGACGTGGCCTGGCACTCTGCCTGCCTCTCATTTTATTGCTCCAGTGGCCTTGTGTAATCCATGCTCCTACCATCCTGAATTGGGCACTTTCCTCCCATGGCTCGGCATCAGCTTCTACTCTTGTGTCCCACTGGAGGACCTTTCTCTGCTCCCCTGCTCCTCACTCACCTGCCACTCCTGTGCTTCACCTGCTCGGAGCCAGGACCACACACTTCGCCCATGAACTCCCTGACTTCTGCTCTTGACACGTGCGCTCTGCACATCCCTGAATCTCAGCCCCTGCAGCTGTCAGCTGTGAGTGCTGTGACACCCACTTCCAGGAGTCCTTATAAAGAAAAGGGAGTTCCCCCCCCCAGAGCCCATTGTTTCACCCTGGGGTGTGACCCCTCCCTACAGCAGAGGTGCCTTCTCCTAACAGCTGGCGTTTCAATCCTGGCTTCTTATTAAAGGGAGATTTGAGTCAGAAACCCCGTCTTCTAGGGAAGCTTCTCTGTGTAATTAAGGAACAGCCAGCGACCATGAGGTCAAAAGGGACCCTCCATGAGCCCGAGTGGCCTTCTTCTCTCTCTCCCAGGTCTAGTCTGGCACTGCCTCTCTGTGCCTCGTGCTGGGCTCCCAGGACCAGGCTGCCTGGAGGGGTCAAAGTGGCAGCTAGTGTCGCCCGAAAGTTAGTTCTGTAAAGACTTTTCCTTCATTGTGTGAATAGGATCACTGGGAATAAATAGGTTCCCCACCTGGATTCCAAACAAAACAGAAAGGTTCTGGATTTCCTAAGTGGATGAGCTAAATACATCCTGAGTTAGGAAGGCTGACCCGCCCAGCCCCAGGCATTTCTGGATGGGTTGGAGGTGCAGGTAAAGCTCCCTGCGCCTGCTGACAGCCCTTCCGAGTGAGAGCAGAGTGGGCCCAAGAGCACGCCTGTGTGATTTACTCTCCATGCTAGAAAAGCATGTGAGCTCAAAGGGCCCTGGCTGCCGCCGCGGGCAGTGATGCCACTGCCTTTGGACAGCGGCCGTGTCTGGGGTGTGCAGGGGCCCCCCTGATGACTGCATGTGCCTTCTCTCTGAACAGTCGGAGACTCCTTCTCGGTCAGCTACACAGCCTCACTGGAGGCCAGAGACATCGGGAGTGGAGACATCCTGCTGCTTCCTGCCCAGCTCTCCTTCCAGAGCTCGTCGCTGGTATTGTCTATATTACTTGTGTTTGTCTTGTCATTGTTGTTTTAGAAACCTCGAGCACAGTATCCATTGTTCATGCTCTTCTTCCTCCCATCCTCCATTCATTCAGTGATGCCGAGTTCTGGATTAGTGAATGGACCCTGGAGTCTCACACACTTTGCCGTGAACCAGGCTCCCTTTTAGCTCCTTATAACCTCTATGGACCTGATTATCAAGTTATGTCATCCATAGACATTAATTTCTTTTTTTTTTTTGCCGTGGTCTCATATTTATTTATACATGTCTACATAGGGTTTTTTTTCCTTTTTTAAAAATTTATTTACATAGACATTAATTTCTCATCACCATGTCTTGTGCGTAATAAGCACTCAACCATATACTTTCTATTGATATTGGTTTGCTAGAGCCGCTGTGAAAAGGTACAGTGGACCAGCTGGCTCACAAACAATAGAAATGTATTCGTTCATAGCCCTGGAGGCTGGAAGTTCAGGTCAGGGTGTGGGCAGGGTTGTCTTTCTGAGGCCTCTCTCCTTGGCTTGTAGACAGCTGTCTTCAACCTGTGTCTCACGTGGCCGCCCCTCTGTGTCTGTCTGTATCATAGTCTCCTTATAAGGACCCTTGTCAGGTGGGGTTAGAGCCCACTGTGATGGCCTCGCTTTAACTTAATCATGTCTGTAAAGGTTCTACCTCCAAATTCAGACACATTCTAAGACACTGGGGTCAGGGCTTCAACCATGGATTTTGGGGGGACGTGATTCAACCTGTAACCCATTACCGTGAGCATTCGCATTTTCCATTCACTTTTTTGTCAGTCCACATGGGTGATGAATGCGGTTGTGCATGGCCCATGCTATGCGCTGTGCACCCCTGGGGCTACAGAGAAGGAGATGTGTCCTTGTCCTCGCGGAGCCTGTGCTCTCATTGTGTGTGTGTGTGTGTGTGTGTGTGTGTGTGTGTGTGTGTAAGCCGCTCAGTTGTGTTCTACTCTTTGCAACCCACAGACTGTAGCCCGCCAGACTCCTCTGTCCATGGAATTCTCCAGGCAAGAATACTGGAGTGTGTAGCCATTCCCTTCTCCAGGGGGTCTTCCCAGCCCAGGGATCAAACCTGGATCTGCTGCACTGCAGTTACTCTGGTCATTTGGTTCAGACTGCAGCCCTTGGAGGAAGTACTTTTCCTAACAGATGTGGAAAACGAGGCTCCCAGTGTGACTACTCTAGGTCACATGGCAAAACCAAAATCAGACCTCACAGCTGCCAGCTCCTTCCATCCAAGGCTGAGAGGCCTGTGTGCAGTGTTTCTGCTGCAATAAGAAAACTAATCCTGGATAAAATTAAATAAAATGAAAGATTCCATAAAGGTAAAGACCAGATATGAGAAAGCCGTATGAAACTGTCAGAAAAGACGAATGTCTCAGGAAACAGTTAAGTGCAAAGTCAAGAACGAGAACAGAGAAGGATAAAAAAAAAAAAGGGAAATAAAAGGCCCAGAAAAAAATACTATCTGAATTTCAAAGGACAGGAAACCAAATATGCTAAAGTCAAAATTTAAGATAAAGGCAACAGTCAGAAACCCACAGTGAGAAACTCAGAAACCCAGTGAAATAAAAAGCTCCCTGGGTAGGGTCATTAGGACTTTAGACTAAGGTGGCTTCACACCTCCCCGAAGAGCCGGGGGAGACTGAGGGGGCAGTGGGAGGCGTGGAGTCGGGGCTCCCTGGCCGTCACCCCCTAATGGGTCCTGGCCATTGCTTTGCTTGGTGCCTGTGTGTGGTGTCAACCCCATCACCCTGGTAACCCTCCATCCTCCCACTTCAATGTTGCTCCTTGAGACCCCATCGGTCTTATTCCCAATCTGTGTTCTTGGTGCCAAAAATAGAACCCTGCATACAGTAGGTGCTCAGTAATTACTTGCTGAGTGAGTACATGACTAGAACAGTGAACTAATGATTCTTGGGCAGGTGTTTGTTTTTTTTTTTTTTAACTTCTCTGAGCCTTTGGTTTCTCATCAATAAAAAGGGAGGCTGTTCCAGGTCTCCAGTCTCTTGTGGGGATAAAAGCGATGACTTTATATTTGCATGTGGCATTCAGTTTCCTTTCCCTTGCAAGCCTTCGGAGCTCTTTCTCTGGGCAGTTTTGTGGACGGAGTGGAGATTCTAGAGCTCCGGACTTGGTGTGTGTTCTAGGCTCCTACCTGTTTGCATTAGTCTGTCAGCCTCGCCTTTCTTAGACCTGCCTTAGAAAAGGTTCCTAGAAAGCTCGGTGTTTGCTGAGCGGATAAGGGCTGGATAAGGCTCCTATGCCTCGTTCTCTAATTGATTCACCCAGCTGGACTTCAGAGCTTCTTTGGGTGACTCCTGGGCCTTCCTCTAGGATGGAGAGAAGGTCCAGTGTATTTGGAACTGAAAATGATCCGAGTCTGAGGAAAAGTCTTGTCAACTCCACGTAAGAACATGGGTCTGCTTTGCTTGTCGGCTGTAAAGAGGCTCACACTACAAATGGGAGAATAAAGGAATTATTTAAAAATACAGGTGCCCCGTGGGGTGAAATCCTTCACGTTGGCGTGGACTTGGTGTCTGGTACTTCAGAGGTTGAAATGCTGCCCTCGCTGTGTTTTCAGAACGGTTTAGTGTTTCTGAGCTTAAGTTTTCCCACTTGAGAAATGAAGGGAGGGAAGGTCAAAAGATTCCCTTCAAACTCATCTCTTCCAGTTCTGACATTTTAAAATGGTATGAGAGCAATAAACATAGTTACCACTTTCTAATCCTCACCACAGGAGGGAGGTACTGTCAGAAATGCGCTGTGTTTGAGTCTGGAAACTACTTTCTCCAACTCACACACAGGTATACACACAGGTATAGACATGTGCACATAGATATAGACACGTGCACCTCAACTTCATACAAGGGTACATGAGACAGGACAGAGATGCAGCGGAGGTCAAGAGGGAGGAATCTAGAACATTCATCTCCAGTTCCTTACCGTATATTGTGTAAACATCCTGCCCACCTTGTAAAACCATCACTGGATCTCATGTGGTCCTTGTTTCCCGGCTTCAGGCTGTGCTCTAAAACATGTTTCTTAAGCCTTGAAATTTATATAGTGGATGTAGGCTGATGGTTTCTGTTTTGCAAAGAGATGGAGACAGGCTGTGTAGCACACTTGCAGCCCCTCTCTGTTTAGACCTTGGGTGTCAAGAAGCAGCAAGGACGGACCCAGAGGGAGAGAAGAGAGAGAGAGGAAGCCAGCCTCCGAACCCACTAGTTCAGAAGACCCCGAAACTCACAGGGCACCACAAATACTCTGCAGCACATACGATTCAGGAGCAGAAAGGGCCAAGTGATTGCTTCAGAGGTGTCTCTTCTTTAAAGACGTGTGTGTGTGTTTTAATTTCCATTGTTCTTCAGTTGCTAAGTTTCTGTCTGACTCTTTCCGACCCCATGGACTGCAGCATGCCAGGCTTCCCTGTCCTTCACTATCTCCTGGAGTTTGCTCAGATTTATGTCCATTGAGTCGGTGATGCTATCTAACCATCTCATGCCTGTTTCTCCTTTGGCCTTCAGTCTTCCCCAGCATCAGGGTCTTTTCCAATGAGTCACCTCTTTGCATCAAATGACCCAAGTATTAGAGCTTCAGCATCAGTCCTTCCAAAGAATATTCAGGGTAGATTTCCTTTAGGATTGACTGGTTTGATCTCTTTGCAGTCCAAGGGACTCTCAAGAAGCTTCTCTGGCACCACCATTTGAAGGCATCAATTCTTGGGTGCTCCGCTGTCTTTATGGTCCAACTCTCACATCCATTTCCCTCCTTAAAACATCAGCTTGTCCACCTGGCCTGTGTTGGGTTTGGGATGGCCCAGTGCTCCCAGTATAACTACCGTAACAACTGTAGGACATGGATCAGGGGGTTTCCTGCTTTGGGTGGATCATCGCTCAGGTTAGAGGAAAATGCCTCTAGAGTGGCCATGATAGAATTAAACAGGGGTTGCCTAGCTCACTCTGGCTCCAAGTCTCCAGGCCAGGTTATCTACGATGATACAGCCACCACCATCACCGCCTGCTATACCCAACAGCACTCATACTTTCATAGCACTCTTCCTTATGGGCCAGGCACTCTTCTGATTCATCCTCACAGCCAGCCTACAAGATGAATAAAATTCCCACTGTACAGATGAGGAAACTGAGGCACAGAGAGGTCAGTACCTTGTCCAAAGCCAGAGTGCTGGGGAATGATGAAGCCCAGCATGAACCTGCATAATCTGCTTCCTTCCACTCCTCTGCACTGCCTTTCAGTTGCAAGATATTCTGCCTCCAACCCCAGAAAGAAGCATGTTCTCATGTTGGGTCCCCTCAGATACCACAAGGTTGGACAGATAGCAGAGCAGATCATGAGAAATGCTGGACTGGATGAAGCACAAGCTGGAATCAAGATTGCTGGGAGAAATATCAATAACCTCAGATATACAGATGACACCACCCTTATGGCAGAAAGTGAAGAGGAACTAAAGAGCCTCTTGATGAAAGTGAAAGTGGAGAGTGAACAAGTTGGCTTAAACCTCAACATTCAGAAAATGAAGATCATGGCATCTGGTCCCATCACTTCATGGGAAATAGATGGGGAAACAGTGGAAACAGTGGCTGACTTTATTTTTCTGGGCTCCAAAATCACCACAGATGGTGACTGCAGCCATGAAATTAAAAGATGCTTGCTCCTTGGAAGGAAAGTTATGACCAACCTGGACAGCATATTAAAAAGCAGAGACATTACTTTGCTAACAAAGGTTCATCTAGTCTAGACTATGGTTTTTCCAGTGGTCATATATGGATGTGAGAGTTGGACTATAAAGAAAGCTGAGCACTGAAGAATTGATGCTTTTGAACTGTGGTGTTGGAGAAAACTCTTGAGAGTCCCTTGGACTGTAAGGAGATCGAACCAGTCCATCCTAAAGGAGATCAGCCCTGGGTCATCATTGGAAGGACTGATGTTGAAGCTGAAACTCCAATACTTTGGCCACCTCATGCGAAGAGTTGACTCATTGGAAAAGACCCTGATGCTGTGAGGGATTGGGGGTAGGAGGAGAAGGGGACGACAGAGGATGAGATGGTTGGATGGCATCGCTGACTCAATGGACATGGGTTTGGGTGCACTCTGGGAGTTGGTGATGGACAGGGAGGCCTGGTGTGCTGTGGTTCATGGAGTCGCAAAGAGTCAGACACGACTGAGCGACTGAACTGAACTGGACAGATAGCAGTCATAATGCTCACCTTTCATTCCCTATATTTTCTAAGCAGAGGAGTATTAGAAAGTATGGGAGTGGATGTTTAGGGTGTTGGGGCTTGGAGGGTCGAGAGCACTGGAATGAGAGGGGACCTCACTGACATCAGAGTGTGCAGTTCTCTCCTCCTTCCTGAAGGGGGCAGACCAGACCCTGGATGGGGAGGGTAGTTGCTCAGGGTCATTCCTTTCCCCTGACCTCACCCACCTCCAAGTATTTCACCACCCAGGTATGATGCCTGTGTTTCCCTGGCTGTTAGGGGAACTGGTGTCTGGGTTTCACACACCCCTCCAGGAGAGGAGGCATCACAGTTCCACAGACCTTTTCCCCTGAAGTGGCTTTAAGACCACCGCCAGCTCTGACCACTCCCCCCGACCCCCGACAGTCAAGAACCCACTGTAGCTCCAGGTGGGTGGGTCAGAAACAGACCACTTGTTACCTGGTATCTCAGATGCCAAAACCAGTTGACTGAACTGCTTTCTCTATGCTTTTTTCTAGAACAGAACCCAGCTAAGAGCCCCCTTCACCATAATAGCAGAAGAAAAGATCACGGTAAGACCAAACCTCTGACCAAGACACCCTCATTACCCGCCCAGTGCATCTCTTTCTGTCTGTGGTCTGTGGTCTCTTGCTGTTCTCAGAGCCCAGGGGAGGGGCCCACCGCTGACCTCGGCCTCCTAGACCCAAGCCAAGGCTGGGGGCTCCCTGCGGTCTGGGGTTCCCCAATGTGGCCTGGGGGCTGTCTGGCTGGTTTTTGAATACCCCTTCATCTGGGCAAGATGGATTGGTCACTGCCTGGGACCCACTTGAGGCCCCACCCACCCATCCGTACATCTGTTCAGCGGGCTGGTACTTGCCTTTCGGTGTTTGCCCGTGGCCAGTGGGTGGTCCATGGTTTGTCTTTCCAGAGCTTCCCAGGGCCTAGAGACCTGCTTCTGTGGTCCACCACGAACACTTCTCCCTTTTTCTTCATCATTCGCTCACCCGCAGCTCATGGATCCATTCATTCATGTGTTCATCAATGTTTATTCATCATATAAACACAGTCCGCATTTCTTCAACCCTCAGTGCACGCGTACTAAGTTGCTTCGGTCATATCCGACTCTTTGTGACCCTATGGACCGTTAGCCCACCAGGCTCTTCTGTCCAGGGGATTCTCCAGGCAGTAATACTGGAGTGGTTGCTATGCCCTCCTCCAGGGGATCTTCAAGACCCAGGGATCCAACTCATGTCTCTTGTGCCTCCTGCATTGACAGGCAGATTCTTTACCACTAATGCCACCTGGGAAGCCTCCCAGTAATTGCCAGGCCAAGGAGTTTACATTTGCTGAATCGTGGCATCTTCACTACAATCTTGGGGGATAAATTTAACTTTTAAATTGCCTCCATTTCTTATATGGGGAAACTGCGGCATGCCCAGGTCAAGGCATTTGCCCAAGGTCACGTGACCATGTGTCAGGGCTCCCAAGACCACCCCCAGGTGCAGGATTTCCCTAGGAGGACCCAAAGCACTGCACACATTGTTGTACTCAGGCTGATGTGTGATAGAGAAAGGTGCAGAGCAGAATCAGCAAAGGGAAGAGACATGCGGGATGGACTCTGGAGACACCAAGTACAGGCTTCCCAGGTTCTCTCCCAGTGGAGACACACAGGGCACGCTGAATTCCTCCAGCATGGAGTTGTGACATCACATGTGAACTCCTGTCCATCAGGGAATCATTAGAGACCCGGTGCCTGGCACCTCCCAGCAGGACAGCGTGTGTTGAGTGTAAACCACACCATATGCACAGCAGTTTAGGCCGTGAGCCCCACTTATCAGGTGATGGTGGGAACCCTCTGAAATCCGAGTTCCCAGACACCAGCCACGGCCCAGCATCTGGAGCAGGCCTCCCAGAGGACAGAAGCGCCTTTCTGCACAGCTGGTGTTAGAACGGGATTTGAACCCAGGCCCTTTGGCACCAGAGCCCTGCTTTTGGGCAGTGGACCACAGAGCCTCCTAGCAAGCCGAATTCCTGCACAGAAGAGGCAGGAACAAAACCCAAGGCAGGCACACAGGTGTAGACAGTTCTCCTGGCTGGTCCGTGCGTCCCCCACTGTGCCCTACGTTGTGGGTGGTCCTCAACAGGTAAAGATCCCTGATTGGGCTGATTGTCATCATTGCCTGTGATTGCCCCTCAGCGGAGGAGGTAGCTGAAGGTTGCATGATTGCAATAAAGGTCAGAGAACATTCATTTAATCAGTATTTATGAGCCCTTCCTCCATGGCCTGATAACTCAGTTGGTAAAGAATCTGCGGGCAATGCAGGAGATCCCAGTTCAATTCCTGGATCAGGAAGATCCACTGGAGAAGGGGTAGGCTACACACTCCAGTATTCTTGGCTTCCCTGTGGCTCAGCTGGTAAAGAAGCCACCTGCAATGCAGGAGACCCCGGTTCGATCCCTGGGTTGGGAAGATCCTCTGGAGAAGGGAAAGGCTACCCACTGCAATATTCTGGCCTGGAGAATTCCATGGACTGTGTAGTTCATGGGGTCGCGAAGAGTCGGACACAACTGAGCGACTTTCACTTCACCTCTATGGCCCAGACCCTCTCATGAGGATGGAGATGCACCATATCTAGGTCTTCAGGGCTGCCTCTGGCTCACGCATTGCGTTCAGGAGAAGCAGGAATAGGTGGCCCCCCAGGCTGCAGACAGCACGGGTCTGGAGCCAAAGCGCCCAGGTTCAAGTCCTGTTCTAATACCAGCTGTGCAGAAGGGCATTCACACACAGGCCTGAGACTTCTGTCTTCTGGGAGTCCTGCTTTATATGCCTATTCAAGATCCATGGGTGCAAGGCTAGGCGGTGGAGCAGTGGGTTGGATTTCAGCCCCACTGGTCCCTGGGCCAGGTAACCTCGGCCTGTGGACCATGTTCATGAAGGTCATTATCAAGTGGAGAGATGAGACGTCAATGACGGCCCTGTAGTGTTGTGGGGAAAATCAGCTTTTACACCAGAAGCCTGACTCTGAATCCCTGTTCCCCCACTGATTGTATGTGACACTGGGCATGCTACTTACCTCCCTGGACTTCAGTATGCTAGTTGTAAAATGAGAATAATAACAATACCTGCTTTATAGGGTGAAACCACAGTAAATGGATTGAGGCAGGCAAAGTACTGAGCTCAGAGCCTGGCATTCTCTAAGTGCTCAATAAGCCTCGTCAATGTTGTGAAACATGCAAACAATACTGTTGTGCAACTGTTCTGTATTAATTGTGTGTAAATGTTGTGTATCAGGGTCTCAAGCTCAACTTCTGTGAGAGTCTCACCAGTGCTGCAAGAGTGTGAATCAGGCCTATGGAAGATTCTAAGGTGTAGTGGAGTCTGTGGCAGCCTGGAGATTCAGACTGCCCATCACCCACTATCCGTGCCCCCACTTTGCAACATTAAACAAGAAGAAAAAAGCCAAACAGTGTACATCGGCTGTGACTGATTTTGTGAGGTTGTAACCTGACGTATAGATCATAGATGCAAGTGGTACTGACAAGGTGCCGGGGAGCTGAGTGGACTCGGTAGATCGCAGGCCTCTTGGAAGAGGTAAGAGCTCAGTTGGAGCTTAAAGAAAAGGCTTAACTGAAGATGGAGGAGAGGTTTCTAAAATATGCAGCTGAAGATCTGACATCAAGGTTAAGCTTGTTTTGACTGTGGATTGGACATGAACAAAGATTTACTGGGTGCAAGCACAGTGCAGTCAGACACGACTGAGCAACCAGCACACACACACAAGCACAGTGCCTCCATCGTTAGGGTGCACGTAATGGCCCTCGCCAGGTGAAGTGTGTGAGCCACCAGGTTGGCTTGGGCACCTGCGAAGGTAATTTCATTACACTAGGAATGTGTGTTGATGAACAGGAGAGCTTGGCACTGAGGTATAAGCTCCTCTGACATTTTCATCAAGCAGGTAAAACAATATTGGGTTGCCAAAAAGTCTGAACTAACATTTTGGCCAACCCAGTACAAAGTAAAGACATTATGTAACCCACTATGTAAACTGGGATCTGCAACACTTGGAAGAGACCCCGTTACTTCCTTAATTTTTAAATTCATTTCTTGAGGGTGAAACTGACATCTGTCAGATAAGGCCCCAAGAAGTCCTCTCTGCCTCCTGGATGAACAGAGAGGAAAAAATCACTCCACCCTGTGCTGGACATTGAGTGCAGGTGTTCTTTAAAAAAAAAAAAAAAGCTGTTGAAGTATTGATTTACAATGTTGTGTTAATTTCTGTTGTACAGCAAATTGACTCAGTTATATATTCTTTTTCATATTTTTCCATTATGTTTATCACAGGATATTGAATATAGTAGGACCTTGCTCTATAGTAGGACCTTGTTTATCCATCTTGTATATAATAGTTGTGTGGAGGTGTTCTGATTCACTCCAGCTTCTTATAGTAAAGCTGGGCATCCTGCCAGGCACTGGGAGAACAAGTCACCATATTTTACTCCAAGGATCTGGATCTAATCAAGAGTGAGACATTTAAACCATTTGGCATGTCATCCAAATTCATTTAGAGGGTAATTCCTGTAAGAATAATCGTGGAACTGGGGGGAGGAATGTGATCAAATCAATCAAAGTTTCACCTGAAAATATAAATTTATGAGAAATTGTTGAAACGAAGAATAACATGGGAAGATTTGACATATCAGATATGAAAAATTAGAAAGCTGCATTAACACTATATGCAGGTCTTGCAAGAGAAACTAGACCAGTGGATCAAAACAGAGTATTTACACATACGTGTATCTGATAAAATGATATTTCAACTCAATGGGGAGAGAATGTTTCATTTATTAATTTGGGGAGCAATTGACTGGATCTTCTGGAAGAAAAATGAAGATGAATTCCCTTGATAGATATAAACCTAAATAGATGAAACGGTTTGTAAAAAGTAAATCCTGGTTAATATGCTATGGGGAAAAAAAACATTGATGAAAATCATAGATATTGTCACTTTGCTTATTTAACTTATATTCAGAGTACGTCATGTGAAATGCTGGGCTGGATGAAGCACAAGCTTGAATCAAGATTGCTGGGAGAGATATCAACAACCTCAGATGTGCAGATGACACCACCCTTATGGCAGAAAGTGAAGAGGAACTAAAGAGCCTCTTGATGAAAATGTGAAAGTGAAGGAGAAAGTGAAGAAGAGTAAAAAAGATGACTTAAAATTCAACATCCAACAAACGAAGATCATGGCATCCAGTGCCATCATTTCATGGCAAATAGATGGGGAAACAATGGAAACAATGAGAGACTTTATTTTCTTGGGCTCTAAAACCACTGCAGATGGTGATTGCAGCCATGAAATTAAAAGACACTTGCTCCATGAAAGAAAAGCTATGACCAACCTAGACAGCATATTAAAACGCAGAGACATGACTTTATCTACAAAGGTCCATCTAGTCCAAGCCTTGGTTTTTCCAGTAGTCATGTGTGGTTGTGAGAGTTGGACTATAAAGAAAGCTGAGCTTTTGAACCATGGTATTGGAGAAGACTCTTGAGAGTCCCTTGGACTGCAAGGAGATCCAACCAGTCCATCCTAAAGGAGATCAGTCCTGGATATTCATTGGAAGGACTGATACTGAAGCTGAAGCTCTGATACTTTGGCCATCTATGCGAAGAGCCTACTCACTGAAAAAGACCCTGATGCTGGGAAAGATCGAAGGCAAAAGGAGAAGTGGATGACAGGGGATGAGATGGTTAGATAGCAACTCAATGGACATGAGTTTGAGCAAACTCTGGGAGTGAAAGACAGGGGAGCCTGATGTACTGCAGTCCTTGGGGTCACAAAGAGTAGGACAGGACTGAGGGACTGAACGACAACAGCAATGTCTTTATGGTGTATCGTTGTTCAGTCACTCAGTCATGTCCGACTGAACATATAGGTTAAATAAGCAGGCTGACAATATACAGCCTTGCCATTTCCTACGCCAGCTTTTTATGATATATAAAGAGCTCCTATTAGTTTATAAGATAAAGAATGCCTCTGTAAGTAGCTACGTATGATATGAGAATTTCTCAAATACAAGGATTTACAATATGTACCCTTTAGCACAGTGGAGGGAACTTGTAACTCTGCTGGCAAAATCATGTGACTTTGGGTTTCACTCAGAGGGCTTCCCAGGTGGTGCCAGTGATAAAGAACCTGTCTGCCCATGCAGGAGACACTAGAGACACAGGTTCGATCCTTGGGTCAGGAAGATCCCCTGGAGTAGGAAATGGCAACCCACTCCAATATTCTTGCCTGGAAAATCCCATAGGCAGACGAGCCTTGTGGGTTATAGACCAGCGGGTTCCAAAGAGTCGGACACGACTAAGCGTATATGTACACACACACACACAGAAAGCTGGAGGCATGCAGTGATGTTTCATCACATCTGCCTTCTCCATGTTACATCTTGTTTGAAAAACTACCCCAGCCTCCTGCCTGTCCAGTTCTGCTATCCTTCAACCCCTCCTCCTGAAACACCAGCCTACTCACTTTCTAGTCTGGAGGGGCTCCCCATTACCTGCTGGTAAAGCCCAGTACCCTTAGGTGGTATTCAGGCTCCATCAAAAATGGTGACCTCTGCTATACCCCAGTGCCATGGGGTTCCTGTGTTTCCCACTTCACTCTGGTTTTACATACACTGATCTTTTCTTTCCTGTCTTCTGGGTAGCTCGCATACATCCTATGGGAACCCTGACCAATTTTCTCCACCTCCGTGATTCCTTCACATCTCCCAAGCATGCTGGTGGCACCCCTCACTGGGATCCAGTGGGCATTGGGACATCCGATAAACCTTGTCACTCTGTGACTTGGAGATTATTCCCCTTGTTAGCACTTAATACATTTTTATTGACATCAGAGTAGAATTTTTGCCCAGGGACAGACTTTAAAGATTACCTAGTTTTACGTCCTCATTTGAGAATAAAAATACTCCTAGGTCCTGAGATGCTCTGGGAACTGGCCAAGGTCCTGAAGCTTGATGACAAACATTGAGGAATGGAATCATGCTCTGTGGTTCTGCAATCCAAGCCTCGTTCACTAGATTGTAACTTTAAAGCTCTGTTAGTGTGTGTGATTATCTCTGTCTGTGGTTACCTGCAAGCTCTGGCTCCTGCCAGAATTGTGAGGGTTTCTGCCCTCAGAGCCACCCTTCAAGGGCTGTGGGACAACAGCCCTCTGCTTCCTCAAGCAGTGGAAGGATCTTAGTGAAGTTACTTCTAAAATCTCCTCTAGGGAAATCAATATGGTCTCCCTTTCAGACCCTTTCTGGTTTGGGGAGGGGATGGGATTTAATGTATGTCCATTGTGGACATTTTAAAGAAACCACCACTCTACATGCACGCACACATACACACAGAGACAGACACAGGGAGAAAATTAGAAGAATTACCTCCTAGGCTTCCCGCCAGAGATAACCATTGTTAACATTGTAGTTTCTTGCTTTCCCCAAATCTGTGAATGCATTTCTTACATAACTGAAGTCAAACTATATAAACAATTTTTCCTCATGCTCGTGTAACTTTTTTATTGGATTTTAAGCATTTAAAGCATTTCTTTTGAAAGTCTTTTTTTGGTCTGGCATTGCTCTTCATAAATAACAGTGCTGAAACTCATCAAAGGAATCTGCTACCAACTAATATGTGATTAAAGAGGTGGTAATAACGGATGATTCTTTTCCAGAGATAAGAAGGAAAGTTAGTGGGGATGCTGGAGATGGGGAGGCTGGGGTCACTGAGCCACCTCTTTTTCTTTATTCTTAGATAATGAAGTTTAAGATAAATAGACTCTTTGAAATCTATGCTTCAAATGATTAGTGGAATTTGTCTGCAAGATTTTTGCCTTTATTTTACAGATGCGGAAATGCAGTTTAGGGTGGGGGAGGCTCAGGGTACCCCCTGTGTGGTGGGGGGCAGAACTGAGACCTGAACCCCCAATTAGGGCCTCAGTTCAGTTGCTCAGTTATGTCTGACTCTTTGCGACCCCATGGACCGCAGCAGGCCAGGCCTCCCTGTCTATCACCAACCTCCCGGAGTTTACTCAGACTCGTGTCTATTGAGTTGGTGATGCCATCCAACCATCTCATCCTCTGTCATCCCCTTCTCCTCCCGCCTTAATCTTTCTCAGCAATTATGGCCTAGGTCCATGGTATTTATGAGTATGTTCTGCTGCTTCTTACAGCCTTGTTTCTGGTCCTCGTCATTTCTCCCTGGACTGTGGCGTCCAGGTTTGCCTTCCTCCAGGCTGAAGCCACACGCTAGCCAGATTTCTGTTTCTAAAACACTGACCTGACCATGTTGCTTCCTGACTTAAAACCCTGCCATGATCTCTCATAAGCCCATAGAATGATGTCGCTTGTTGCTAACCCACAGTGTTGGAACTGGGCTGTGTCTCTTGCCACGTGTAGGTCCTGCTCATGCCTTTCTCTCTGCCTGGCTTGTCCTCCTCCTGGCCTGGCTCATTGCCCTCTGCCCACAGTCACCTCTTGGAAGGTCTTCCTTGTCTTTTGAGCTGAGCCAGGGTCTGCCCCTCCCCCCNTTTGAGCTGAGCCAGGGGCTGCCCCTCCCCCCACCCCAGTCCTCAGGTTTTCCCCCTCGCCCCAACCACACATGTCACCCCACCTACTACAGAATTCTTGCCTGGGAAATCCTATGGACAGAGGAGCCTGGTGAACTGCAGTCCATGGGGTTGCAAAAGAGTCGGACACAGCGGCTAAACAACAACAGCAAAGGTTAGAAAGGAATTACTTGACCTCTGGTGAAAGATCAATGAAAATGTTGATAGTTAAGCATAGTATTGAAGGGACTGAGAAGGCTTTTGGCCAGAGACTCAGGATTTCTAAAGTTCTGCCCTACTAGCCACTGGCTTCCCTGGTGGCTCAGAGGTTAAAGCGTCTGCCTCCAATGCGGGAGACCTGGGTTCTATCCCTGGGTTGGGCAGATCCCCTGGAGAAGGAAATGGCAATCCACTCCAGTATTGTTGCCTGGAGAATCCCATGGACAGAGAAGCCTAGTAGGTTACAGTCCTGGTAAAAGGCCAGGCTGGAGCTTGAGCCCTACGGAGGCAGCTGTGGTGTGAAAGCTATTTGTCTAGACCTTGTGATGTGAATCCTGGTCTACTGCTTACTAGCTCTGTGACTTTAGGCCATCTATTTAACTTACTTGTATTCAGAGAAAGCGATGGCATCCCACTCCAGTACTCTTGCCTGGAAAATCCCATGGACGGAAAAGCCTGGTAGGCTACATACAGTCCATGAGGTCACGAAGAGTCGGACATGACTGAACGAACTCACTTTCACTTTTCACTTTCATGCATTGGAGAAGGAAATGGCAACCCACTCCAGTGTTCTTGCCTGATTCCAGTGTTCTTGCCTGGAGAATCCCAGGGATGTCGGAGCCTGGTGGGCTGCTGTCTATGGGGTCGCACAGAGTCGGACTCGACTGAAGCGACTTAGCAGCAGTAGCAGCATTTTGTATTATTATTTGAAAATATGGATTAAAGTAATGCCCACTTTATAATGCTGTGGGGAGTGAATGGGTAATGCATGTGATGCACTTGGAACTATCCCTGGTGCTCAGTATCTGGTCAATACATATTAGCTTCAATGATGGTGGTGATAATGGCGATAATGATGCAGCTGGTGGTGATGTTAATGATGGTGATGTGAGTAATTCTAGGGAGCTTCTCCCTTCCCATAAAACAAAATCTTGAGATTCATTCTTCTTTGGTCATTTATATGGAGGAGGAAAGTTGAAGAGTGGAGGCACTGTGGACAAGTTAAGGGAGCAGGACCTAGCTTAACTTAGCAACACAGATAAATGGAGAAGGTTGAAAAGAAGAAAGTGAGAGTTGTGAGTGGACTTACCCCAAGGAGGCAGTCTTTACCTAGGTGTACTTATCACCTCATATTGGCAAGTAGAAATTGCAGGAGAGAAGGGGAGAAAGATGGTGTGGTCTGCAGAGCTGGCCTGGCTTTTTCCTCTTCCTAAATATAGGCATTCATTCCTGCAGTCTCGTTGTTGTTAATGTATTAAGCTCCTCCTCCCCACACTGCCTCTGCTCTTTAAGTTATCTTGGCCATGCAACTGATTAAGGAGAGCAAGATCTCAAGGTGGAGATTCAGAGAAGGTGGAGGTTGGAAGAAGAGTAGGAGGGAGGTGGCCTGTCTCAGCTGTTCTACTTCATGAAGTAGGGAAGGGAGGGAGGGAGGGAGGGAGTTCTGATTGGGAGAATGAGTTAGTTCTATTCCTGCCTTTTTTAGTACATTGATCCTGCCTGCCTAAAGTTATGTCCTAGTATTTTTTTTCTGGTTCTCATCCATCATGTAAGCAACTTTACCGTGGTATGGGAGCTTGGGACTAAAAATGTGCTTAGAAAACCAGACAGCCCCCTGGATGGTAAGTGGTCTGATGTACTAGGGGAAAACAGACTTTGGAGTCAGAGCTGGCTGTGTTGCTCTTTGGCTGTGGACTTTGATTAACTGTTTGAACTGTCTGCCTCTCCATTTATCTCAATGGAAAGTGGATAAGACACCCCCACCAGATTGCTGAAGATTGATTGAATGAGATGAAGCACTAGCACACTTTGTTCATTTCCTGAGGCTGCCGCAGCAAGTGGTCACAAAACTTAGAACGACAGAAACTTATTCCCACGCTGTTACCAAGGCCAGGAGACTGAGATCAGAGTGTCGGCACGGTTTTGCTCCCTTCGAAGGCTCTAGGGAAGAACCCTTCCTTGCTTCTGTCTGGCTTCAGGTGGCTCTTGGAAATCCTTCCTCAGCTGTAGCTGCATCACCCCCATCTCTGCCTCCATGACCACATGGTCTTTTCCCCGTGTGTGTCTGTCTCCAAGTCTCCATCTCCTTATAATGATGCCATCACTGGGTTCAGGATCCACCCTAATCCAGTATGGATTGAGCTTCCTAGGTGGTGCTAGTGGTCAAGAATCCGTCTGCCAGTACAGGAGACAGAAGAGACGTGGGTTCGATCCCTGGGTCTGGAAGATCCCCTGGAGTAGGAAATG
Source organism: Redunca redunca (assembly GCA_006410935.1). Lineage (NCBI taxonomy): Eukaryota > Metazoa > Chordata > Mammalia > Artiodactyla > Bovidae > Redunca > Redunca redunca. Next base: position 273,991 of record SJYQ01005371.1, read on the forward strand.
GCAACCAATTCCAGTATTCTTGCCTGGAAAATTCCATGGGAAGAGGAGCTTGGCAGGCTATAGTCTGTGGGGGTTGCAAAGAGTCGCACACGACTGAGCGACCAGACACAATCCCATATAACCTCATCTTAACTTGATCATGGCGACAAAGACCTTATTTCAAAATAAGGTCACATGCAGAGGTACTGGGGGTAAAAGACTTTAGTATATCTTTATGGACGGCACAATTTAACCCCCTACAGGTACCTAGCCCAGGGAATGGCATACTGTAGGTGATCGAATGTCATTAATGCCTTTCACCTCTCCATTATTCTCCCTACAGCTAAAAAATAAATAAATAAATAAACGTTTGCCTTCTGTGAAAGAAAAAACCTTGAAAACAGATCACTGATCTACAGCCTTTTGTTCTCTTTAGACACAGACATTTTGTCTCTTTTCCATCAGTATTTTAATATAAGCTCTGTGAACTGCTTTTCATATGTATTGATTTGTTTTTTATCTGGTAGGTACACAAATCAGGGCTCAGAGGGCTGTGGCCAGCACAAATGGAGAGCTTGCATTTCAATTTGGTGCTAATCAAAATGTAAGATTTAGAATCAGGGTGTTTGCATCTGAAAACAGAATTGGTTTTCTGACCATCTCTGATAACAGCCTCTGTGCCCAGAGGCTGATTCATCATAGGTGAGTCGTATGTGGCAACACACTTGTATTCAGGTTTCAATAACTGTCAGGACCAAAGCTCCTGGTTCTGACATAACTTGGCTTTGATTGTCTAGAAGGTCAAGTTGGCCTTGTTCATCTATCAGATAAATTTAACTTTAACTACATACAGCCTGCATTGGGATCCCAGGAATAAGAAATGGGTTAGTTGTCTCCCAGCTCCTAAATAATGTGTTAAATGTTCCCATAATCTGCAACCATTGTTTTAATTGAAGTGTATTGATTTACAATGTTTTAATTTCAGGTGTACAGCAAAGTGATTCAGTTTTGCATATATATATTCTTTTTCAGATTCCTTTCTCTTATACTTTATTACAAAATATTGAGTATAGTTTTCTGTGCTGTACGGTAGGTCCTTATTGGTTATCTGTTTTATATAGATTAGAAAGTATATGTTAGTCCCAAACTATTTATCTCTACCCCGCTTACCTCTTTGGTAACCATAAGTTTGTTTTCTATGTCTTTGGGTCTATTTCTGTTTCATAAATAAGTTCATTTATATAATTTTTTAAAATGATCCCACTTGAAAGCTTTATCATATGATACTTGTCTTTCTCTGTCTGATTTAACTTCACTTAGTATGATAATCTCTAGATTTCACCCATGTTGCTGCAAATGGTATTATTTCATTCTTTATTAATGTCTGAATAATATTCCATTGTGTATATCTTCTTTATCCATTCATCTGTCAATGGATGTTGGTTGCTTCCCTGTCTTGGCTATTGTAAATTGAACATTGAGCATTGAGGTCTGCAGTCATTTTGCATTAAGCTTGCTGTCACAGGTTGGCTTCTTTGGAAGCAGGTGCTGAGATAGGGTTTGAGTATAACATAGTAGCCAGTGTGCAGAAGAATTAACATAGCTGACCTGAGTTGGCTACGCTTAGAAAGACCAGCTTACAAGGTGAGTCCTTGGCTGGCACTTGGGAACTTGGATTTCAGGACGATCCTCACTATCTACCAAACTAAGAGTGGCTCACGTTGCCTAAAGTGTTCTTATAAACCATATATTTTATGTTGAAAATGTTTTGTTTTCTTCTGGGAGCCTGGAATTTTGGTACATGCTTCCCAGGTGGCACTAGTGGTAAAGAACCCAGGAAACATAAGAGCCATGGGTTTGATCCCTGGGTCAGGAAGAACCCCCTGAGAAGGGCATGGCAGGTTACAGTTTATAGGGTCACAAAGAATCAGACATGACTGAAGTGACTCAGCACACACACATGGTAGCAGGCAGAGGATGCCTAAGTGACTAGTCCTGAGTAAAAACCCTAGTTGCATGCATGCCTGTGTGCTTAGTTACTCAGTCGTGTCTGACTCTTTGTGACCCCATGGACTGTGGCCCACCAGGCTCCTCTGTCCATGGAATTTTCCAGGCAAGAATACTGGAGTGGGTTGCCATTTCCTTTTCCAGGGCTTGTTGTTGTTATTCAGCCACTAAGTCATGTTAAACTCTTTGCGACCCCTTGGACTGTAGCACACCAGGCCTTCCTGTCCTCTAGTATCTGTAGGCCTCCACCCCTTCCACTTCTCCAAGGGTACCAAGTCTCAAATGAGTTTCCCTAGTGGACAGCATTTCACATGGGTCATCACACTGATTGCTGCCAGAATTAAGTCTGTCCTGTGTGACTGCTGGGAGAAGATGCTGGAAACTTGCTCTTGGTTTCCACTGGACTTTGCCCCACGTGCCTTTTCCTATTGTTGATTTTTCTTTATATCCTTTCACTGTAATCATAGTGTGAGGATGACTATATACTGAGTCCTGTGAGTCTTAGTGAATCATTGAACCCAGGAGGTGGTCATGGGGTTCCCCCATCATAATCAGATCACCTGTGGAGGGGAGGAGCGGGGAGCAGAACTGGGCAGAGGAAATGTTTCAGTTTTGCAAAATGAAAAAGTTCTGGAGATGGTGGTGATGTGTGGTCATACTTAACTGAAATGTACACTTTAAAATGACTAAAATGGTAAATGTTATATAATGTGTGTTTTGCTGCATTTAAAAAATAATTCATAATCTTCTTGTAAGTGGTTGAGCATTCAGAACTTAAAACTCCTAGAAAGCAAGATCCTTTTAAGAGGTCATCAGGCACACTAAAAGACAGTGGAGTGGCACCATCAGTATTCTGAGGGAAAAAGGTTTTGGACCTTGGACTCAGCCAAGATGACAATCACATGAGTGCAGAGTAACATGAGAAATAAAAGCATGTTCTACACAAATTTACCTGAGAGCACACAAATGTGGAAAATACTCTATCAAACTAAAAAGAAAAAATACAAGAAAAAGTGAGGAATGGATTCCAACACGTAGTTTATCTTTAATCAGTAATATAACAGTCTAATAGAAGGAACTTCCCTGGTGGTTCAGTGATGAAGAACCCGCGTGCCAGTGCAAGAAATACAGGTTCTATCCCTGGGTTGGGAAGATCCCCTGAAGAAGGAAATGACTACCCCCTCCAGTGTTCTTGCTTGGGAAATCCCATGAACGGGGGAGTCTGGCAGGCCGCAGCCTGTGGGGTCACAAAGAGTTGGATATTACTTAGTGACTGAGCACGCATGCAGTACGAGGCCTCCAGTGACAGCAGTCCAGCAAGCCTAGAAAGCAGCCAGTCCTGGGTGGATCGGAATGTCAGAGAGCTCCTGGGATGACTTTAAGGAGCAACAACAACAGCAAAATGACTCCCTGCAGCAACTCCTGTCCTTAAGGAAGTGGATGTTACACCAGGAAGGAGAAAGGGAAGCAATGAGAAACCCCAGGGAAAGCAGAAAGTTACACAAGGAAGTGCTGGGCCAAACTGAAGCTTTCTAAAAATATGTCATGATTTTGAAAATTGATAGGGTAAGAAAGGGCACTGCATTAGAAATATGTCACTTTTAGGGGCATATAGTGGGCTTCCCTGGTGGCTCAGACAGTAAAGATTCTGCCTGCAATGCAGAAGATCTGGTTTTGATCCCTGGGTCAGGAAGATCCCCGGGAGAAGGGCATGGCAACCCACTCCAGTATTCTTGCCTGGAGAATTCCATGGACAGAGGAGCCTGGTGGGCTACAGTCCGTAGCGCCACAAAGAGTCGGACCTTACTGAGGTGACTTAGCATACACACACACACAGGGGTGTATATTTAGTTACACAGGATTACATTCAGTTAATTTGAGTGAATATGCATATCCATTCATATGCAGTGAATACATATGTCTAATTGTAATGATAGTCTTTAATTTTTTTATTTTTAGGATTAACTTATAAACCACCACAAAGATTTAATTGTGATTGCAGAATATACATACATATAGGTATGTATAAAATAATAAATTCTGGAGGGCAGAAGTAGTGAAAAGAGAGATGGAGGAGGAAAATATTGGGCTTTAGTTTCACCACGTTTCTTAGTAAGAAGACAAGAAATATTCTCTAAATTTAATGCCATAAAAATTGAGTTTCAACTTTTCAAAGTTAGGCAAAGATAGCTAACTGAATATAACTATTAAAATTGGGAGGAAGTGTAAGGAGGGATATAAAGCCTTTGGGAGGTAACAAATCCTTCTGATTTTTAGGGTAAAAATTCATGACCTAAATCATATCTGTCATAGCAGGAATTCATAAACAATGTGTAATGTTGATAAATCAAGAAATAAAGATGTATGTGTAATTTTTAGCATATTTAACTAACCATTCTGGTTTACTAAACTATAGAAACTAAAACCAGTATCTATTTAACTATCTAACCCTCTGGGAAGTAGTTAGAAGAGGGTGCAGAAGGTCACATAGGTTATTCACTTTTCTTTTTAAACCCTTGCCTTCTGTCAAAAACCCCTTTTCTCCCACTAGCATGCATGTGTTACCCTGCTTCTCAAAATTTATAAAATGGCTGAATGATTTCCCATTATATGGATAGAATAATTCATAGAATCTTAAAATATTTAACCATTCTCCACATAGTAGAGCATTTAGGATACATCCACATTTGTTATTTTATTTAATGTTCTTAAAAACAGTCTTATATGTAAATAAATCTTTTGTGCATATCAACCAACCTGTGTGTAAACTTTTTTTTTTTTAATTTTAATTGGAGGCTAAGGGATGGAATGGGGAGGGAGGTGGGAGGGGGGTTCAGGATGGGGAATACATGTAAACCCATGGCTGATTCATGTCAATGTATGGCAAAAACCAACCTGTGTGTAAACTTTTATGTCTAGCTTGAATTATTTCCTGAGGCATGAACTCTAGATGTGCGGGGTGGACATTTTAAAGCCCCTTGTTAAGGACACAGACATTTTTTCCCTTTCATTTTTGAGAATAGACATTTTGGTAAAAACTCTCCAAAGGATCAAGGTATCATCAAAATGGGGGGCTCTCTCAGGCCAGGCCTGTTTTCTTTTTCTTTTTTTAACTATTGGTATCTATTTATTTATTTCAGCTGCACCAGATCTCAGTTGCAGCATGCAGACTCTTAGTTCTGGCATATGGGATCTCGTTCCCCTGACCAGAGATCGAACCTGAGCCTCCTGCACTGGGAGCTCGGAGTCTTAACCACTGGACCGCCAGGAAGTTCCCAGGCCTGTTTTTGAGATAACCTTCTATGAAATGAGTGGTTAATGGCCACTACATAGCACCGCCCTTTCTGGACCAGTGGAGTTGCCTCGGGTCACCCAGCCCGCAGGGGAAGGCAGGGCAAAAATCACAGTTCGTGAGCGACTTTCACGGCCAGGCCCTCTTCTGATGACTTTGTTGGATTTTGTTCATGTTTCTGGTTTAATCCTCAGCACAACCTTTGGAGGGCTCTCATCTCTGTCTTGCAAGGGAAGAGCAAAGGCAAAGAGAGATGAAGTGAGAACTTCCCTCGCTGTCCAGTGGCTAAGATGTTACCTTCCAATGCAGGGGGTGCGGGTTTGATCCCTGGTTAGGGAGCTGAGATCCCATGTGCCTTGCAACCAAAAGGCAAAATATAAAACAGAAGCAATATTGTAACAAATTAATAAAAGACTAAAAATGCTCTGCACTGAAAAGAGAGAGAGAGATGAAGTGATTTGCTCTATGCCACATGGCCACGAGGTAGAAGAGCTGGGCCAGTGGTCTGAGTCTAGAGCCCAAGCTTCAGTTGCTGTGCTGCTCTAGGCCCTTGTCTGTGAGAAGCGTGTAGTCTGGGTCAGCCCTGGCCAGTGCCCACAGGAGGAGCATAATCACACAAGGGAGAACAGAACGCATCTCCATCTTACTAGCTTCTAGCATGTAGCCTGGTACCCCGTAGACACCCAATACATATTTGTCAAATAAAAGAGTCGAACTTTGGGTGCAACTCCTCTGTGTTTTTATTTGATTTACTCTTCCTGCTGTGGGAAGTAATGTGTTTATCCCCATGTTGCAGATAAGAGAACTGAGGTTCTCCGAGGTCAAGTTCCTGGTCTCAAACATTGTCACCTTCCAGCTCTTTTGATAGAGGAGGCATTCCAATTCAGGTCTGTAGGATTTGAAAGCCAGAGCTGTCCTCATTTTACTCAAAGTGTCTTTGGGAGAATTCAAGGAGTTCGTTCTTGTGAAACCTTTAGCCCAGGGGTTCTCAGAGAGTGGCCCCTGGTCAAGAAGGACGGCAGCAACCCCTGGGAACTTGCTAGAAATGCTTCTTTGCGGTCTGGTGATGCAGAATCCCTGAGAGTGGAACGCAGACCCTTCGGGTGATTCCGACGTGAGCCCTGACGTGAGAGCATGACCTTGGTCCCAGGCCTGCCCCATGCCGAGTGCTTAGGAAGATGGCAGCTCCTGCTGTCTGGTTCATGTTCTGGATCCCAAAGAGATGGTGGAGGGAGGGGTGGAATGTGGGGGGAGTCTAGAACTTACTGCTTCTCACAGTTGTTACTTGGTGCAGGCCACTCCTGGCCCATCAGTGAATCCACATTAGTCCCAGGATGTCACAGAGTGGAGCCCGGAGGAAACCGTCCAGGAGAGAGTACACTTGGCACATTGAATGAAGCTCGCGTGAACTCTGTAGCCCACCCTGGATGGTCACTTATTGGGCTGCCTTCTGATGTGTGATGCCGCCCCTGCCACGTGCATCCTCCAGAGTGACCCCGACATCCAAAGTGGGCTCCACCCCTAATGGGTAGTGGTCCCAGGGCCGGGGGAGTGGACAGCCTTGAGGGAAGTTGAGGGCACTATGGATTCTTCCTCTGGCCTCTACGAAATTCTGCCAGACTGAAAGCGTGTCATGTTTCCTTCCAGCTGCCTTAGGATTGTTATGTATTTGATTGGGGAATTTAACATTCCTGAGTGCCTGTCATGTGCCAGCCTTGGGGTGGTTGGTCCTGTCATGTGCAAGCCTCCATGCTCAGCTCCTTGAAGTACTTGGCCCCAAAGAGGTTCAGCAGTGGTCTCAAGGCAACCAGCCAATGGGAGGCAAAGCTCCATCCAAACCCAGGCTGGTCTCACTGACTCTGTTCTTGTTCTTCTCTAATGCAGTTGTAACTTGCCTTGAAAGATGTGAAGTGTGACCACGAACAGATCTGTTTCTCTCTCTTATCCCCACAGGTTCTGCCAAACCACAGCCTCCACGCAGCAGGGTTCTGCGTGGCCTTCATCCTCTCCTTGGTGCTGTCCTGGGCTGTGCTTTTCTTCATGGTTCGATACCAGTGTGTGAAGGGAAGCTCACTTAGCAGACATCAGGTGGGAATCCACGCACATCTTTTTCCTGGAGGGCAGTTGGTTGGTGGTAGATGTCAGGTTCAAGTTTATCCCTCAACTCCGGATGGATGTCAGGACCCCTGGGGAACTGCGATGCATGCTCAAAGCTAGGCCCTCCTGCACAGCCTCGGACTGCTTTCCTGGGAGGCATCCCCATCATTAGTTGTTTTTAAAAGCCCCCTGGATGATTCTAACCAGATGGCCAGGATTGGGAACCCCTAATTCTGGCTGAATCACTGAGTGCCTGCCTGTGTGGCCCACTGTGCATTCATGCCACACCCTGATTCAGGTCCTGGTCTGCCCTTCATCCTCAGGATGAAGCCCAGACAGCTTAGTGTGGCTTATAAAGAGAGCCCCCTGTGGTCCAGCTTCACACCCCAACAGCCCGCTCTAGACGATGACTGCTGAGCTCTCCACACTCACCAGGATGCTTCTGTGATCCTCTCTCTGCTCTTCTGAGCAGGACTCTGACATGTCCTGTAAGACTCATCTCTGGCCTTGCCTCTCCTTGGAAGTGGTCACTTGGCCACTTCCTGGCCAAGTCAGGGGCCCTCTCTCTGAGTTCCTTCCCTGGCTTCTGGACCACCCCCCTCCCCACCGTTTATCCCCATCTGTGAACTCCTCAGCCTATGTGTTCCTGTCTTGGTCTGCGTTCCCACAGAAGCACACCCTGAGACCAGGATCCAAATGCAAATAGTTTCTATGGAAAGTGACCCCAGGAAATGAAGGTAGGGGATGGGGGAGTGAGGTTGGAAGGAAGGCAGCCAGTCAAGCTACCCCTGTGGGTGCCAGGCACTTCTTCATCCCACCTGGGAGCTTGGGACAGTGTAGAACAGTCTCAGAGTCATCCTGCCTGAAGGGAGAAAGAGAATAGGTATTGAGTTATGAAATGCTGCTGGCTGAGGACAGGGGTGGGGAGGGGGCCAGGACAAAGGCCCTATTTCCCTGACATGGACTCTGAAGGTCAGAAGGAGCCTTCAGGGAAAGAAATGTAGGTCTTGACTGGTAAATCTTGGGCTCAAAGGCATGGAAGAGCAAGGGCAGGGGTCATGGTTGGAGGACTGATGCTGGCTGCTGTAATCCCCATTGCCTGGCAAGGAGCCTGGCACTTGGCACTTAGTGAACATGTGAAGGAATGAGTCTCCACCATCACCCTGCAGCCAATCAGAGGATGGACAGATGGAGGAAGGGAAACAGCTTGCTGTCCTGGGATGAGAAGTCACTGCTGGGAGTGAGCACCCTGAGGGGTGGTCCATTTTTGCAGGACCATGGGGGCTGCGTGACTGTCACCCAGAGGCCCAGTAACTTGAACATTTTTCATCTTTTTCCTTCTCTGTGTAGTGAGGAAACTGAGTCCAGTAAAGCTAAACAGCCCTCAGGTGGCCAAGTATAGGCTGAGACCTGGCTTCCAGGGACACACCCTGCCTCTGGAGGCTGGTAGTCCTGACCCGTTGTTCATTTTGTCTCTACTTTCTGGACAAGAGACTTATCATTTCAAAGTGAGGTCAACCCACAGTCTCCTTGACAGGCAGAAGTGACGAGAAGAAAAATGGCCCATCTAATGAGACATTCTACTTACTCTTCCAAAGCTGTTATCAATCACAAATGAGCAAGACTCACCCTGTTCTTTCGATGAAGGAGCAGAATTCATTTCCTGGAGATTAAAGGCTGATTGTTACAACCACGGGAGGAAAGCAAAATGTGAATTTGATTTAAGATCTGAAGACTCTAGTAGTATTTTTTTTTTCCTACACCACAATATGAAATCTTTCCACATTAAAAAAATTTTTTTTTCTTTGCAGGGTGACCAAGGAGAAAATGTGTTATAAAGCAGAAGGCAGCCTTTAGCGTTAGGGAGACTTCAGGTCAAATACCATGCAGGCTGTTTATGAACTGTGTGAACTCTAATAATGTCATTTTCATCTCTCTGAGCTTCATTTTCCATATATGTAAAGTGGGGACATCAACACTTTTGTGTGACATTTTCATGATATACAAGGCACAGGGACAGAAATTCTTAAATGTTAGTATAATTATTATGCATTTTTGCGGCATTAGTAATGTCAAAGAGCAACACAGATACATCATCTATCCAACTGGAGGATGGAGCTTAATTATCTCTGATGTCACTTCCATCTGACAACTCTATATTCTGATTAGAAACCAACCAGATCCATGATGCTGAAGTCCATCTGCCATCTGTTAATATTCTGCATCATGATGACGATGACGGTGATGGTGATAATACGGTGTTGGTGGCGATGATGGTGGTGATGGTGATATATGATGGTGTTGGTGGTGATGATGAGGATGGGGGAACAATGATGATGATGGTGATGGTGAAATATTTGTATTAGATCTTTATTGTTATAAAGCTCTTTCTATCCAAGTCTGTGCAGGGCTACTGGAATTATGATCCCATTTCTTTGATGAGAAAATGAGGCCCAGGAAAGTGCAATGTTCTGCCTGAGTCTTGTCTGCTCACCACCAGTGGTGAGGCCGACTAGGTTCTCTGATTACAGATCCCCATGTTCCCTCACGACTTTTCCAGCATGTGACATTCACAGGAAGGCCCACTCAATTGTTGTTCCTGAAATTCTCTTGAAGGTTCAACATCACGAAAACAAGCTGGAGCACTCTCAGTTCACCTCAGCTGATGGTGTGAATGAAGATCTTGCTCTCAATGACCAAATGATAGACATTCTGTCTTCTGAGGACCCCGGGAGCATGCTTCAAGCCTTAGAAGAGTAAGTATTCTGAGTCACATTATATTTCCACGGATATCATGAATGTTCTATCTACAGCAGCATGAGAGCAAACACTGAGTGTATTTCGTTCATTAATTCATCTCACTTATCATTCATTTGTCACTCAGTAGTCATAATCTTTGAAGAAAAGTTATGACCAACCTAGACAGCATATTAAAAAGGAGAAACATTACTTTGCTAACAAAGGTCCATATAGTCAAAGCTATGGTTTTTACAGTAGTCGTGTTTGAATGTGAGAGTTTGACTATAAAGAAAGCTGAGCACCGAATATTTGATGCTTTTGAACTGTGGTGTTGGAGAAGACTCTTGAGAGTCCCTTAGACTGCAAGGAGGTTCAACCAGTCCATCCTAAAGGAAATCAGTCCTGAATATTCATTGGAAGGACTGATGCTGAAGCTGAAATTCCAATATTTTGGCCACCTGATGCAAAGAACTGACTTATTGGAAAAGACCCTGGTGCTGGGAAAGATTGAAGGCAGGAGGAGAAGGGGACGACAGAAGATGAGATGTTTGGATACCATCACTGATTCAATGTACATGAGTTTGAGTAAGCTCTGGGAGTTGGTGATGGACAGGGAAGCCTGGCGTGCTGCAGTCCATGGGGTCGCAAAGAGTCTGACATGACTGAGCGACTGAACTGAGCTGAACTCAGCTTAGTCATAATCAAACAACTGCCATGCCCTGAACACTATGCTTGGTATTTAAGAAAAAAGATAGAACATAGTTTGAGCTGTGAGGCAGTCTGACCTAGTGGGAAGACAAACACAGAAGTGGAAGTGACCATGAAAATTTGATGAGTACCATGCTAAAACTGGGGCTCGCTGAGCACAAAAGAAAAGGTAATTACCTCTGAGCAGGTCATAGAAATGCTTCCCAGAGGAAGAGATATTTTAACTAATTCTTGAAGATTTTCAAGTAGATTAAGAGAATAAAGGCTTTTCAGGCAGAGGAAAGACAGGGCAGATGTCAAGACAGGAAATGAGCAAGTTATATACGTTTGGTGGAGGGTCAGTAACTCAGTATGACTGATGTGTGGATTGGGGTCTTGAGTAGTGTAGTGAAGGAAAGGAAGTGACATATTGAGAGAGAATCCAGACCAGGTGATATGACTGTTGACTAAACTGGGTTCAGTTATTTTCTTTTTTTCTATTTATCAATTTATTAACCTTTAAGGACCAAGATCTAAGTANGAAAAAGTTGGCTTAAAGCTCAACATTCAGAAAATGAAGATCATGGCATCTGGTCCCATCACTTCATGGGAAATAGATGGGGAAACAGTGGAAACAGTGTCAGGCTTTATTTTTGGGGGCTCCAAAATCACTGCAGATGGTGACTGCAGCCATGAGGTTAAAAGACGCTTACTCCTTAGAAGAAAATTTATGACCAACCGAGATAGTATATTGAAAAGCAGAGACATTACTTTGCCAACAAAGGTCCGTCTAGTCAAGGCTATGGTTTTTCCTGTGGTCATGTATGGATGTGAGAGTTGGATTGTGAAGAAAGCTGAGCACCGAAGAAGTGATGCTTTTGAACTGTGGTGTTGGAGAAGACTCTTGAGAGTCTCTTGGACTGCAAGGAGGTCCATCCAGTCCATTCTAAAGGAGACCAGCCCTGGGTGTTCTTTGGAAGGAATGATGCTAAAGCTGAAACTCCAGTACTTTGGCCACCTCATGCGAAGAGTAAGGAGACCAGCCCTGGGTGTTCTTTGGAAGGAATGATGCTAAAGCTGAAACTCCAGTACTTTGGCCACCTCATGCGAAGAGTTAACTCATTGGAAAAGACTCTCATTCTGGGAGGGATTGGGGGAAGGAGGAGAAGGGGATGACCGAGGATGAGATGGCTGGATGGCATCACCGACTCAATGGACGTGAGTTTGAGTGAACTCCGGGAGTTGGTGATGGACAGGGAGGCCTAGTGTGCTGGGATTCATGGGGTCTCAAAGAGTCAGACACGACTGAGTGACTGAACTGAACTGATATATATATATATATTTATTATTTATATGTGTGTGTGTGTATATATATATATATATATATATACAGAGAAGTAGAGTATCTATGTGAGTATATACAGCATGCTCACCACCAAAAATTTAGTTTCCATCCATCACCATACAGTTGATCTGCTTTATCCATTTCATCTTCCCCCAGCAGCTTCCTCTCTAGTAACCATGATTCTGTTCTCTGTATCTATGAGTTAGTTTCTATTTGATTTTGTTCATGTGTTTTGTGTTTTCATTTGTTTTCTATATTCTACAGATGAGTGAAATTATATGGTATTTTCCTTCTCCATCTGACTTATTTCACTTATATAATACCCTCAAGATCCATCTGTGTTGTTGTAAATGGAAAGATTTCATCTCTTTATGGCTGAGTAGTATTCCATTATCCATTCATCTGTTGATGGGCATCCATTATCCATTCATCTGTTCAGGGCCATTCATCTGTCATCCATTATCCATTCATCTGTTCATGGGCATTTAGGTTGCTTCCATAACTTGGCAGTTGTGAGTAATGATGCAGTAAGCATGGGAGTGCATGTATCTTTTCAAATTAATGGTTTCATGTTATTTGGTAAATACCCCAGAGTGGGATAACTGGATCATATGGTGGTTCTGTTCTCAGTTTTTTGAGCAGTCTCCAGACTATTTTCCATAATGGCCATTGCTGTTTAGTTTCTCAACCATGTCTGACTCTTTGTGACTCCATGGACTTCAGCACACCTGGTTTCCTCGTCCTTCACTATCTCCAGGAGTTTGTTCAAACTCATGTCCATTGAGTTGATGATGCTCTCCAACCAACATTCCCACCAACACTCACTAGATGATAGTCATTCTAACAGGTGCAAGGTGACATCTCACTGTGGTTTTAATAATAATTTCCCTAATAATGTGTTTCCCTAATAATTCATGCGATTATTTTCACATGCCTGTTAGCCATCTGTATATCTTCTTTGAAAAATGTCTATTCAGTTCCACCCATGTTTTAGTGGGTTGTCTTCTTGTTGAGTTGTATCAGTTCTTTATATGTTTTGGATATTACTGCTTATTAGATATAATTGCTTGCAAATATCTTCTCCAATTCAATAGTTTTTAAATTTTGTTGATAGTTTTCTTTGCTGTGCAGAAGCTTTTAATTTGTTCTAGTCCCAGTTCTTTATTTTTGTTTTTGATTCTTTTGCCTGAAGAGACATACCTAGCGAGATATTGCTAAGACCCATGACCAAGAATGAACTGCCTATGTTTTCCACTAGGACATTTATAGTTTCAGGTTTTACCTTTCAGTCTTCAGTCCATTTTGAGTTGAATTTGGAGCATGATGTGAGGTAAGAGCCTAGTTTCATTTTATTTGCATGTGCCTGTTCAGCTTTCCCAATGTCATTTATTGAAGAGACTATCCTTTATCCATTGTATGTTCTTTGCTGCTGTGTTGTAAATTAATTGTCCATATGTGCATGTATTTATTTCTGGGCTCTCAGTTCTGTCCCATTGATCTGTGTTTTGGGGCCAGTACTATGCTGTTTTGATTACTGTAGCTTTGTAACATAGTTTGAAATCAGGGGTTGTGATACCTCCAACTTTATTTTTTTTTCCCCCTCAGGATTGCTTTGGCTGTTCAGTCTTCTGTGGTTTCATATAAATTTTAGAATTTTTGCTCTATTTCTGTGAAAAAGGTCCTTGAGATTTTGATAGGGATTTCATTGAATCTGTAGATTACTTTAGGTAATATGGACATTTTAACAAGGTCATGCTTTCAGTCCACTAGTATGGAATATCTTTCCATTTATTTCTGCCTTCTTCAGTTTCTTTCAGCAGCACTTTGTACTTTTCACTGTGCATGTCTTTCACCGCTTTGGTTAAATTTATTCCTAGTTATTTTATATTTTGTGTTGTAATTGTAAATGGGATTTACTTCATGTCTCTTTCTGGTAGCTCATTGTTAACATATAGAAATGCAGCAAATTTTTTTTGTGTTAATTTTGTACCCTGCAACTTTATGTGTTTGTTTATTATTTCTTTCAGTTTTTTGATGGAATCTTTAGGATTTTGTATATATAAAGTCATATCATCTGCAAATAGTGACAGTTTTACTTCTTTCTTTCCAATTTGGATACCTTTAGTTTTTTTCTTGCCTCATTATTCTGGCTAGGACTTCCAACACCGTGTGAAATAATTTCTCCCACTGTGGGTGTGTGTCTGCTCAGTCACTTAGTCATGTTCTACTCTTTGCAACCCCATGGGCTGTAGCCTGCAAGTCCATGTAATTTTTCCTGGCAGGAACTGGGATGGGTTGCCATTTCCTCCTCCAGGACATCTTGTTGACCCAGAGATGTAACCCATGTTTCCTACATTGGTGGGTGGGTTCTTTACCATTGAGCCATGAGGGAAGCCCCCATTTCTCCCTTTAAGTCTGTTAATAATTGTTTTATACATGTTGGTGCTCCTATGTTAGGTGCAAATACATTAATAACTTTTATATCTTCTTGATAAATTTTCCCCCTCATAATAATATGCTATCCATTTTTGTCTTCAAGTCTGTTCTGCTTGATATGAGTATGGCAAATCTGTATGCAGGCCAGGAAGCAACAGTTAGAACTGGACATGGAACAACAGACTGGTTCCAAATAGGAAAAGGAGTATGTCAAGGCTGTATATTGTCACCCTGCTTATTTAACTTCTATGCAGAGTACATTGTGAGAAATGTTGAACTGGAAGAAACACAAGCTGGAATCAAGATTGCCAGGAGAAATATCAACAACCTCAGATATGCAGATGACACCACCCTTATGGCAGAAAGTGAAGAGGAACTAAAAAGCCTCTTGATGAAAGTGAAAGTGAAGAGTGAAAAAGTTGGCTTAAAGCTCAACATTCAGAAAATGAAGATCATGGCATCTGGTTCCATCACTTCATGGGAAATAGATGGGGAAACAGTGGAAACAGTGTCAGACTTTATTTTTTGGGGTTCCAAAATCAGTGCAGATGGTGACTGCAGCCATGAGGTTAAAAGACGCTTACTCCTTGGAAGAAAAGTTATGACAAACCTAGATAGCATATTCAAAAGCAGAGACATTACTTTGCCGACTAAGGTCCATCTAGTCAAAGCTATGGTTTTTCCAGTAGTCATGTATGGATGTAAGAGTTGGACTGTGAAGAAGGCTGAGCGCCGAAGAATTGATGCTTTTGAACTGTGGTGCTGGAGAAGACTCTTGAGAGTCTCTTGGACTGCAAGGAGATCCAACCAGTCCATTCTGAAGGAGATCAACCCTGGGATTTCTTTGGAAGGAATGATGATAAAGCTGAAACTCCCGGATTTTGGCCACCTCATGAGGAGAGTTGACTCACTGGAAATGACTTTGATGCTGGGAGGGATTGGGGGTAGGAGGAGAAGGGGACGACAGAGGATGAGATGGCTGGATGGCATCACTGACTCAATGGACACGAGTCTGAGTAAACTCTGGGAGTTGGTGATGGACAGTGAGGCCTGGTGTGCTGCGATTCATGGGGTCGCAAAGAGTCGGACACGACTGAGACTGAACTGAACTGAAGTGACACACCCTTTTGGGCCATCATTTGCTAACATTAGCATCCTCTGTTCCTTCGCTTTGAATCTGTGTTCGTCTGTAGAGCTGATGTGGGTTGCTTGGAGGCGGCATGTAGTTGAGTCCTGTTTTTTAATCCATCCAACCACTCCATGCTTTTTGATTGGTGAATTTAACCCAGTTACATTTAAGGTTATTATTGATAGATGAAGACTTAATACTACAATTTTGTTTTCTGGTTGCTCAATCTCTCTGCTGTTTTTTTCTTTTTTTCTCCTTGTGTTTCTGTCTGCTATTTTGATTTGATGGTTTTCTCAGTGTTTTTCTTTTTATTTTTTGTCTTTCTTTTTATTTTTTGTCTTTTTATTTTTGTCTTTTATTTTTTGTCTAGATTTATGTTTTGTTGTTACCGTGATGTTTGTGTAAAACTTCTCATAGATAAAATAGTCATCTTTTCCTGATGGGGGTTCCCATGGCTCAGCAATAAAGAATCCACGTGCAATGCACGTGATACAGGTTTGACCCCTGGGTCAGGAAGAGCCCCAGGAGAGGGAAATGGCAACCCACACCAGTATTCTTGCCTGGCGAATCCCATGGACAGAGGAGCCTGGTGGGCTACTGTCTGCTGCCACTGCTGCTAAGTTACTTCAGTCGTGTCTGACTCTGTGTGACCCCATAGACGGCAGCCCACCAGGCCTCCCCGTCCCTGGGATTCTCTAGGCAAGAACACTGGAGTGGGTTGCCACTTCCTTCTCCAATGCATGAAAGTGAAAAGTAAAAGGGAAGTCACTCAGTTGTGTCCGACTCTTCGTGACCCCATGAACTGCAGCACACCAGACTCCTCCATCCATGGGATTTTCCAGGCAAGAGGACTGGAGTGGGGTGCCACTGCCTTCTCCATCTACAAGGTTGCAAAGAGTCAGGCATGACTGAGCACACACATGCTGATAATATCACTGCATGGGTTCCACCTTTTTCTTCTTCCCCTTTTATTTTTTTGTTTTCTCCAATTATCCATTTTTATGTTGTGAGTTATGAAACTGAAGTAGTTATCATTGTTTCTTCTGCTTTCCCCCCTCCTTTAACCTTTAGCTGTAATAAAATGTTTTAAAACCTATTCTGGGAAAGAGTTACAATTTTCTCACTCTGTTTATCACCCTACTTAAGCTTTTGGGTACTTTGCCTTTTTGTTTCTGGTCAAAAGGCTTCTTTCAACCCTTCTTATAGGACAGGTCTAGTGGTGATGAACTGCCTTAGCTGTTGGTTGCCTCAGAAAGCCTTTAATTTCTCCTTCATATCTGACGTATAACCTGGCTGGATAGAGTATTCTTGGATGACAGTTTTTATCTTTCAGTGTTTCGAGAATGTCATTCTGCTCCCTCCTGGCCTGTAAAGTGTCTGCTGAGAAATCTGCTGATAGCCTAACAGTGGTTCCTTTGCAGGTTGCTGTCCTTTTTACCCTGGCTGGCTTTCAATTTCTTTCCTTCTCATTGACTTTCAACAATTTTAATGTACTGTGTCTTGGAGAAGGTCGTTTTGCATTGAGGTAATTAGCTCATAGGCTTGTCTATCTAATTCCTTTCCCAGCTTTGTGAATTTTCTGTTACCATTTCTTTAAATAAACTCTCTGTTCCTTTCTTCCTCTCTTCCCTGGGATGCTCATCACCCTAATGTTACCCTTCCCAAACGAGCTGAATAACTCTCCTAGAATTTCCCTCTTTTTTAACATCTCGTTTGTCTTTCACCTTACCGGTATCATTTCTAGATGTCTATTTTGGGGCTTGCTAGTTCTCTCTTGCATGTAGGTTGCTCCATTTCCAATGTTTTCTAATGCATTATTTACCTTGCGTATGAGTTCTTCAGCTCCAGAACTTCTGTCTGGTTCTTTTTTTGAGTTTGGTAAAGTATTCCTCCTGTTCATTAATTTTGTTCCTCGGTCCACTGAACTGCCTTTCTGAGTTTTCTTGTAGCCCGCTGAGTTTCTTCATGACAGCTATTCTGAATTCTTTATGCGTTAGATCTCAGTATTCCATGACTTTGAGTTTGGTTTCTGAAGAATTGTTATTTTTTTTTTGGTGGCACATTGTTTCTGTGGTTCTTCGTGGTGCTCGGTGAGTTGTTCCTCTGCCAGTGCACTTGAAGTAGCAAACATCTTTTTGCTTGATTCTGAGCTGCCTCTAGATATACTTAAGAATGAACACTTTTCATCCTTCCCAGGTGGCACTAGTGGTAAAGAACCCACCTGCAAACGCAGCAGACATAAGAGACGAGGGTTCAGTCCCTACGTCAGGAAGATCCCCTGGAGGAGGGCATGGCAACCCACTCCATTATTCTTACCTGGAGAATCCTCATGGACAGAGGAGCCTGGCGGGCCACAGTCCGTTGGCTTGCACAGAGGCAGGCACAACTGAAGTGATTTAGCAATAGCGATAGACAGCAGTCCTCCACTGCCCTTGTCAGAGGTGTGGCTCCGTGTCCTCATTATCACACCATGTGCCTTCTGGTTACTTGGTGCCTTGCTTTTGCCAGCATCACTGGTGCTGCTACCAGGAAGAGGGGCTCTTCTGCCACCTCTAGGAACCCCTGAGTTGCAGGCTTAGCCACCACAGAGGGAGGGTTCAGGTGGGGAGGAGCTGGAGTCACATGGGCACCTCCAGCACGTCCAGTGTTGTAAGGTTTATGGGCTCTCCTGCTGGGGGTAGAGAGCTGGGGGACCAGAGTCGTGGGTAACTCAGAGGCTGAAGGGACAGGGTCCCAGGTCCGCTGTCGTTGCCCAGTTCCCTGTAGCCATGGGCACTGCTGTGGCCAGGTTGTCTTCATCTGTGCCACCTCTTCCTGGTGCTACAGGGCAGAATGGGGCTGTGGGCTCATCTGCCAGGGCTGGGGAGACCAGGGCTACAGGCACCAACTCTGCTGTTCCCCTGGGTCTGCCTCCTCTGTCTGTTCCTGTGTGTCCACCTTCAGATGTACAGGTGTGTGGAATTCTCTGACATCCTGTTGGGCGAAGACACCTTTGTTGCCTTGTGGGTATTTTACTGATGATAGATTGAAGGGGGAGGCAAAAGGGAATGTCTCACTCCACTATGATGCTGATGTCCTCCACCACAGTCCATTTCTTTTTATTGGTTGAACCTAGAGTGTTTTGCCTGTGTGTGTGTTAAGTTGCTTCAGTCATGTCCGACTCTTTGCAGCCCCATGGACTGCAGCAAGCCAGGCTCCTCTGTCCATGGGATTTTCCAGGCAGGAATACTGGAGTGGGTTGGCATGCCCTCTTCCAGGGGATCTTCCCAACTGAGGGATCTAGCCCGTGTCTCTTAAATCTCCTGCATTGGCAGGTGGTTTCTTTACCACTGGCACCACTTTGGGAAGCCTTTCTAGTGTTCTATGTATGTGTAATTGAACATAGAGCCAGACACGGTTCCAAGAACTTTACAAATATGTGTAATCCTCATAAGAACCCTAGGAAGCAGGTAACACTCTTTTTTCCACCTTACTGATGAGAACTTAAGGTTAAGGGGCTTGCCCCAGGGTACATGGCAGTCAATGAGAGGACAGGTTTCAAACCCACTCAGGTTCTCCAGGCTGGGCACATGGGTCACAGTCTGCTGGCTGACTGTCACTCAGCCCCATAGTGTCCTGCTCAGTTACAAGCTCATAGGCAAAACTGATCAGCTGAGTGATCCTATCTCCCTGGAAATGGGTGGCTCATAGAGATGGACCCAAGATCCAACCAGAAACAGAGAGTGTGGCCTCCTTATCTTTAGAGGGACTGTTCATTGCCTGGAGAGGAGAGCTCTGTTGTGTCTGATTCCCAGCACCATGTGGCTGAGGGAGTGTTCTAAGTAGAGAGGGACTTTCCTCCTGTTTGAAAGGGGGCTCCTTCCCAGCTGAGTGGGTGCCTTGGTGCAGGCCAGGTTGCCAGCTTCACAAGTCCCAGGCTGACTTCACACCCCACTGGAATAGGCCTGCTAATCGATTTCTGGGTGTCAGGATTGTGCAGCCATTCAGATGTGATCCTTCATTTCACCTTAATTCCCTAATCAGAATGCCAAGGGTGACAAATTTGAATTTGCCACACTGTCTGAGAGGATGGAAAGGCAGAAAGGGGCAGTTACTGGCAGATATTTGTAAATATCTCTAATGATATGGTGCTAGTGGTAAAGAACCTGCCTGCCAGTGCAGCAGACATAAGAGACGTGGGTTCAATCCCTGGGTCAGAATGATCCCCTGGAGGAGAGCATGGCAACCCACGCCAGTATTCTTGCCTGGAAAATCCCATCGACAGAGGAACCTGGCAGGCTACAGTTCATGGGATCACATAGAGTTGGGCACAACTCAAGCGACTTAGCACTAATGATATTAAGTGGTATGAGCAGATGGTTATTAGTGTATTTCATAACTAAAAGTCTGTTTTCTTCCAAAACTTGAAAGTGAGTAGTGTTGCGGTCCTTGAATGGACTGGAACCTGGTGGTCCGGAGTTGACGATAAGAAAGTGAAAGAGGGAAAGAGACTAATATTCCCTGGATTACGCAGAAAACCAATAAAGCCCTAGAACAAGGCTTGTACTGCTCACGAAGGCACAGAGTGTCCTCTCGAGGAGGTCTTGAAAGCCTGGGCAGGAAAGTGAGCTCGGCAGGTTTCCATGCTCCAGAGAACTTAGAGAGAGAGAGAAAGAAGGACACAGGGACCCAAGCCTCTAGTGGAACAAGGGTGCTTTATTGAACACTGTGTGAGTATATATACTGTTTTACAAGGGAGCTTTTTCAGCAAAGATAAAGATCAAAAGACCAGACTTACTAGTTACCAATGAAACAAGGAGTAAGGGGTCATAAGGCCAGAAGACAATCCATATCTTAAGAAAGAGGGTCGTGACTAATCACTTTTACCATATGGAAAAGTTAATGAAGGAAATCCATGCATGCATTCCATCCCATGACCTCAGTCCTGGGAGCAGCGTGCCACTCTGCTCATTCCTGTTACCAGGAATTGATAAGGAACAAAGGGCTCATGAGAGGCAGAAAACAGCACACAGGAATCCTATTATTAAATGTTCCCTGACAGAGTGATTTGGTTTGTGTGATCAGCACTTAGATATTTAATTTTTCAAGTATATAGGGCTCTAGCCCCTTCTGACCTGAGTAATTAGTGAAGCCACATCCAGTCTCTTTACCCCAACACTGAAATTGTATCTCAGAGATAAGAGTTTTGGGTAAAGTAGAAAAGAACAGCCTTATTACTTTGCCAGGCAAAGTGGGCCACAGTCGGCTGCTGCTGCTGCTGCTAAGTCGATTCAGTCGTGTCCGACTCTGTGTGACCCCATAGATGGCAGCCCCATCCCTGGGATTCTCCAGGCAAGAACACTGGAGTGGGTTACCATTTCCTTCTCCAATGCATGAAAGTGAAAAGTGAAAGTGAAGTCGCTCAGTTGTGTCTGACTCTTAGCGACCCCATGTTCCTCCATCCATGGGATTTTCCAGGCAAGAGTACTGGAGTGGGGTGCCATTGCCTCCTCTGCCACAGTCAGCTAATGCCCTCAAAACTGTGTGTTCTGAGCTGGAGTGGGTAGGGAGGAGTTTTCTCTTTTTTAACGCTAATTTATTTATTTGGGTGCACCTGGTCTTAGTTGTGGCCTGTGGGATCTTTAGTTGCAGCATGTGAACTCTTAATTGTGGCATGTAGATATTAGTTCCCTGACCAGGAATGGAACCCAAGGCCCCTGCACTGGGAGCACAGAGTCTAGCCACTGGGCCACCAAGGAAGTTCTAGAGGGAGGAGTTTTATAGTAGTGGTTCAAAGAGGGCGTGATCAGCTCATGGACTTTCTTCTGATTGGTTGGTGGTGAGGTAAGTGGGAGTCAGCATCATCAACCTGCTGGTTTCAACTGGTCTGGGGTCTAGTTGCTTGTGGACAACATGCACCTTTAATTTCTCCCAACTGATGGGGGTTTCAGTATTATCAGAACAGCCCAAAGATATTGTTCTGTGTATCCCTTGAGGGGCAACCAGGACTGCCCCAGGGTTGTTCTGGAGGGTTCCTCCATTATCTCCCCATTTCCTCCCTTCTCTAATTAACGTCTGTTTGAAACTGCTGTTCGAACTCAGGAAAGGTCAGGGAAACTGAACAAAATCTACTTCCTGTAAAGAAACAGGAGCCTCAGAAAGACTTTTGTGCCCAGGAGTCCCTCAGGGTCTTGCTTGGTATTGTTAATACTATAAAATAAGAAAGTATTGATCATCCCAGCTTTGTTTTAGATCCAAGAAGTGATGGCTTGTGACAAGGAGAATCTTCCTTTATCCCTATGTTTTATAAATTAATCTTCAGTTCAGTTCAGTTCAATCACTCAGTCGTGTCTGACTCTTTGCGACCCCATGAATTGCAACACACCAAGCCTCCCTGTCCATCACCAACTCCTGGAGTTCACTCATACTCACGTCCATCGAGTCGGTGATGCCATCCAGCCACCTCATCCTCTGTCATCCCCTTCTCCTCTGCCCCTGCCCCCAAACCCTCCCAGCATCAGAGTCTTTTCCAATGAGTCAACTCTTTGCATGAGGTGGCCAAAGTACTGGAGTTTCAGCTTTAGCATTAGTTCAGAATGGCCTGGTTGGATCTCCTTGCAGTCCAAGGGACTCTCAGGAGTCTTCTCCAACACCACAGTTCAAAAGCAGCAATTCTTCGGCACTCAGCTTTCTTCACAGTCCAACTCTCACATCCTACATGACCCCTGGAAAAACCATAGCCTTGACTAGACGGACCTTCGTTGGCAAAGTAATGTTTCTGCTTTTGAATATACTATCTAGGTTGGCCATAACTTTTCTTCCAAGGAGTAACCGTCTTTTAATTTTATGGCTGCAATCACCATCTGCAGTGATTTTGGAACCCCCAAAAATAAAGTCTGACACTGTTTCCACTGTGTCCCCATCTATTTCCCATGAAGTGATGGGACCAGATGCCATGATCTTCATTTTCTGAATGTTGAGCTTTAAGCCAACTTTCTCACTCTCCTCCTTCAGTTTCATCAAGAGGCTTTTTAGTTCCTCTTCACTTTCTGCCATAAGGGTGGTGTCATCTGCATATCTGAGGTTATTGAGATTTCTCCCAGCAATCTTGATTCCAGCTTGTGCTTCTTCCAGCCCAGCGTTTCTCATGATGTACTCTGCATATAAGTTAAATAAGCAGGGTGACAATATACAGCCTTGACATACTCCTTT
>SJYQ01005371.1:297488-315042 GCA_006410935.1 Redunca redunca
GTGGGGGTGGGAGGTGGGATGGGAGGAACTGAGTATGACTGGCCTGTCCTGGAAGATTCTGGAAGCATGGCATGCCCACAGGGTTTTAGCTTCTTTCTTGTTCTCGCCCTGACCACCACCAAGCACTTCATACCCTGATCTTTCTTAATTCTCACAACAACTCTAACAAAAGAAGCTGATGTTCCAGAAGGTTTATTGGTTTTGCCTGAGGTCACACAAGAGGTAATGGATTTGGTCCCAGGTCTGAGTGGTTTCAAATTCACTCTTCTATTGACAGAACAGCTTTTTAAAGCTTGAGCTTAGGTTTTTCTAGAGAGGAAAAGAAAAATAAGAAAGTAAGTCTAGGTCTGCACTTATTTCCTCTTTTATTAAATGGAAGCTTATTGCTGTCTTTTAGTGATACCAACATCACCATGTAAACTGCCTCAAAATTTTGTTTTGTATTAAGTGTGTGTTCAAAGAGTATTTGTAAAACCGAGGCTTTTAAGTACGTGCAGAGGCATACCAGAGAGTTACTGTGGCTTTGGTTCCAGGCTATCAAGATAAAGTGAGTTCCATGAATTTTTTTGGTTTCTCAGTGCATAAAAAAGTTATATTTCCATTATACTCTTGTCTATTAAATGTGCAATGGCATTATGTCTAAGAAAACAGTGTCTATACGTTGACTTAAAAATACCTTATTGTTAAAAAATGCCTTTGATTTAAAGTGAGAGACAGAACTTCCTCTCTGTTGAACCCTTCAAGGCCATTGTGGGGTTATTATTTGGCCTCATTTCCATCTTTTTGTGTCTGAGAGAATATGGAGGCCTGAGGAAAGGGAGAGAGGTGGTGCTGACGGAACACACACGGTATTTATTGGTTGGGTTTGCCATCTTGTATGGGCGCTAGAGTGGTGCTACGAATCAATTCCAGTAGTATTGTCAGAGATTACTGATCACAGATCACCATAAGAAGTATATGATAATGAAAACATTTCACATATTGTAAGAATTGCCAAAAATGCAGCACAGAGACAGGAAGTGAGCAAACGGTGTTGGAAAAATGGTACCGACAGAGTTACTCGACACCAGCTTGTTACAAACCTTCAGTCTCTATAAAGCACAGTAGCTGCGCAGTTCAGTAAAGCCAGCCCAAAGATCTGCCTGTATCAAGTAGTTTTTCATGTGCCAATCATATGATATGTTTTTTATATACATACTGTGGTTAACTTGATGGCAAGGATTAGGAAAATGTGCAAGCCTCCTCAAACCAGACCCCCTGGGATGTTTTGTAATTCTGTCAGATGTCCATCTTACAGGCTTCATATGTACACAGGGAATCAAGGAGCAGATGAGGGAGACTCAGCAGGACCTGCTGAGGGGTTGAGAGTGGGATTTGAGGAAGAAAGAGCCATCAGAGGTGATGCTAAGTTTCAGCCTGACCAACTGGGAGACTATGATGTTATTTCCTAGGATGAAGAAAGAGGACAGGATTCCACTTTGAGGCAAAGACTGGAAGTTAATTTTGGACACGGTGACCGAAAGGTGCCTTTGAGACACCCAGATGACGTCAAGTGGGCAGTCAGCTGCGTAGGTCTGTTACCAGGGGGAAGTCTGGGTGGTGGTGCCAAGTAGAGGGGGTTGATGGAGGAACCTATGGGGAGCACAGGGAGGGGAGGGAACCAGGATGGTCCCCTAAAGAATGCCAGCATTTAGAAGTCAGAAAGGTGAGAAGAACCCAGGAGAACAAGGAAGTCAGGAAAGTCAAGAGAAGGGGGCTTCCAGAAAATAAATGGGATGACGGACCATGGCTAGTATTGCCTGGAGTTCAGTCAAGTGTCTTGCTTTTGGCCGCTGGGATATCACTGATGATCAGAGCAGCTTTGGGGGAGAGGCAGAGGTAGGAAGCCAGGACAGGATGAATAGAATGGCGACAAGATGTATGGATGGCTTCTTCAAGGTGCTGTGCTATGATGGAGAGCAGAGAAATGCAGCCGGAGCTTAAGAAGAACATGGAGCCATGAGAGGGAATGCTTAAGGCTGATGCCAGAGCATCTTAGCATTCTGATGGGGATGGCCCAGCACAAAGGAGGGGAGATGGAGGGTGCAGGAGAAAGCAGGGATAGTTGCAGAGAAGAGGTCATTGAGGTGTGGGGAGATGGAACCAGGGCTCCATTGGAAGTGCTGGAGAGGCATATCACCCAGCACACAGGGAAGGAAGACCCAGAGCAAATGCAGGTGCGTGCAGGTGTGTGGTGGGAAATGTAGGAGGTGCAAACACAGCACATGCCTTTCTGAAGTTTCTCAAGGAAGTACCGGTAAGAACACCGGGGAGGGGAAGCGTGGGGAGGACTGTAGGAAATATGGAACAGTCCTGCCAGAGGAAGAAGTGGTTTACTAGAGAAACCGCAAAGAATCACCAGACAGGTGGAGGGCCCATCTGAAGCCAGGGGTCCCAGCCTACCTGGAGGAGGTCCCCTGCAGAGACTACTGAAGGGTGGTGGTAGAGCCCAGGGCTTAGGAACTCAAGATCAGCAACCCGACTGCCTGGTATGGGTCCCAGCTCTGCCACTAGCTCTTGGGTGACTCTGGTTGCCTTATCTATAAAATGGGGATAACCGTGCCTGCCTCATGGGTGCCAGGACAGTGGCCAGCCCCCTGCTCTGCATGGGGAGGGCTTTTCCAGGTGAGTGGGAGAGGGACAAGGGGAGTGTGGTGCCTCCTGTGGCTGCTGCCATGAAGTACCATCAGCTAGATGGCACCAAGCAGCAGAAACTTATTGTCCCACAGTCCTGGAGACCGGAAGTCCAAAGTCAGTTCCACTGGGCTGAAGTTGATGGAGCTGCATCTCTAAATCCTCCTGGGGAGGGTCGTTCCTGCCTCTTCCAGCATCCACGGGGCGGGGGCCAGCAGTCCTTCACTTGTGGCAGTCTCTGCCTCCATCTGGCTTTTCCTCTTCTGTATGCATCCAGATGCCCTCTGCCTCTCTTCTAGAAAGACACTCTTGATTGGATTGAGGGCCTACTGGGTAATCCAGGATGGTCTCCCCAAGTCATGGCCCTTCACTTACATCTGCAAAGACCCATTTTTCATAAAAGGCTGCTTTGACAGATTTCTGGGAGGACCTGATGTCTTTGAATGGCCATTATTCCAAGAAGTGATCAGGAAGTCTCAGGAGAATGAGGGAGGAAGTGGAGGCTTGAGGACTGATAGGAAGAAGTGAGAAGTGGGTTGAAGGGTTCAAGGAGGTGAGTCATAGCATTGTTTCTGGAATGTTCCTGAGGGTTCTCTTCAGACAAGGGCCACTGGGGATGGTCTTCTCTCCATTAAGAAGTGGTTGAGGGGCTTCCCTGGTGGTCCATGGTTAAGAATCGACCTGCCAATGCAGGGGACATGGGTTCAATCCCTGGTTGGGGAGGAATCCACATGCGGCAGGGCAACTAAGACCATGTGCCTCAACTACTGAAGCCTGCACCCTAGAGCCTGTGCTGCACGAGAGAGCCCACAGCAATGAGAAACCCACGCACTGCATTGAAGAGTAGCCCCTGCTCGCCCCAGCTAGAGAAAGCCTGTGTAGACATGAAGACCCAGCACAGTCAAAGATAACATTTAAAAAAAAGAAGTGGTTGGTCTAGGGCTCAAATCCGGGTCTCTGACCTGAGGCTGGTGCCCTCTGGTCTTCCTTGTTGCTTACAGACCATTTGATAGAGATTCTTCTCAGACTGAGCAAGAGGAGACTCCCTAGGAGGGAAAGGGGCCCCGATCCAAGTGAGGATGGCCCTCCCCGTGACATTGCACCCTGCCACCCACATTGCCCTCAGTGGGACTGGGACATAAATGGTGACTTGTAGAAGGCAGGGGCTCAGAAAATACTTATGGCCTTGAAGAACTGCACCTCATCCCCTGGGGCCAGGTGCCCCACTGGAGACTTGTAGGGTGGTAGTGGGTTTCAGGGAGCCAATAAATAACTCCCTCCTCTTCTCTTCCCCAATTCTTTTTTATTTGGCCATGCTGCTTGCCTTGTGGGAATCTTAGTTCCCCGACCTGGGGTTGAACCTGGACCCTCAGAAGTGAAAGCTTGGAGTCATAACCACTGGACCACCAGGGAATCCCCCTCTTCTCAAATCCTAAATGACTTTGAGGATAGCTCATTCCTTTCCCTTTCCTCCCCTCCCTCTCCTTCCCTCTCCAACCCCGCCTTCTTTCCATTTTCTTCCTGTATTGATTAAGCACTGTTAATAGCCTGTGTAAGTTACTGTGCCACATGATGGGGACACAAACAAGAGCCACTCATTGCTCCCAACTCTGGTCTCCCATTGGGCCCTTGCCCCATGGTTCTGTGATACCCAGGCTGTGTGTCTGTTTCCACATTAGATCCCCGAGCCCTCGGGAGGAACCAGTCTGGTGGCACTAGGTAAGCATCAGCAATCGTCTTATGAATGAATGAGTGGCTGAAATTTGTGCTGGGTGTTGAAGGGTCATCAGGACATTGTTAGAAGGTGAATGGGCTTCTGACAAGATAACCCAAGTCTAGGCTGCTTCTAGGTTTCTGGAAGGATCGAGTTCACCCAGAGCGTCAAATGACCAAGCATCTTGCTACCCAGGCCAACTGAATTGGAAGCAGCCCTGTCCTCATGCCTGTGCTTTGCCACGGGGTCCCATAAGGACCCAACAAGCCAGAGAGGGATTTTCATAGCCTGGCAGGTTACAGTGAGGCTGCTGCCAAGCAGAGCAGCGGCAAAGCCAGTCTGGTTGCCATGGTGACCCTCACTCGTCTCCCCAGCTAGGTGACAGTTTGTTGGAGAATGTGTCCAGCAAGCTCCTCTCAGCAAGTGTTTACCAAGCTCCCACTGAGTGCTTGGCGCCAAGCTGAATGAGGTGCTGGAGAGGAAGCCAAGCCAAGGGAGGACCCAAGATGCAACCATCCACAGGGTGAATCATCTCACACAGATAAATGCAGTACAAGGAGAAGGCAGAGGCTGGGAAGATCATTGAATTGCACCCTCCACCCCATCCCCACCACAGTGTCTCTGCTGTGTGCAGGTAGTTATAAATGGTCCCTTTAACCTGGGCTTCCCTGGTGGCTCAGATGGTAAAGAATCCACCTGCAGTGGGGGAGACCTGGGTTTGATCCCTGGGTTGGGAAGATCTCCTGGAGAAGGGAAAGGCTACCCACTCCAGTATTCTGGCTTGGAGAATTCCATGGACAGAGGAGCCTGGCAGGCTATACAGTCCGTGGGGTTGCAGAGTCAGGCACGACTGAGCGACTATCACACTTCACTAGCCTCCGCAAGATGTGACGGGTATGCTCTCTGACTCAGCATCTCACCTTCTCCACCCGACTCCTTCCAGACCACGAGGTTCATGCATCCTCTTAGGAATTTCTTAGACATAAAAGGAATCATCTCAACAGTTGGGTGTGTCTGAGGGGTTAGTAAAGAACTCCCATCTCCTGCCACCTTGAGTTCCGAACCAGTTGGGAAATAAGACATACCTCAGGCATATTGTCCAGCCCAGCCACAAAAATCACCCTTTTATTACTTAGAAAACCTAGGCTGGAGGATGTGGCTTTTAGCTGGAGGCATACCAGCCCCACAGTTGGACTCTCTCCACAACTGACTTCAGGGGATTCCTGCTCCAATTCTCCTTCACTTCCCATGTGGATGGATCACAGACAGAGGCAAGATACACACAGTCCCTCCCCAGCACCAGCCATTTCCATCAGTCAGCTTCAGTGATGGAACTTTGTGTATTCTGGCTGGTAGAGCCAGCTGCGCTGAGGGTGGTGGTGCTTCTCACAGACTCTTGGGGTCCTGTCCTGGGCCACCATCTGCACGTCACCATCCACATTGGTCTGGCACCAGTCTCAGAGAGTGGCCAGAAAAGAGGGTGTCAGAAGCAACCCAGAAACTCATTCTGTCCCATAGAGATACATCATCCCAGACTCTGATAATACCCATGTTTGCTTTTTTTTTTTCTGTTTCTTTACTTGATTTTTTTGAACAGTTACTAATGAACATGGCACAGAATTAGAATGACAGAAAAGGCCGTACTGTGAAAACCAAATTATTGTCTCATTGCCTGCACGGTGTTGTCATCCCCAAAGGCAAATGCAAGGTCATGTACCCTTTAGAGATGGTCTATGACTGTATGGATATTTACACAGACATGCCTTTATTAAAATGCAAAATGATCACAGACTTTACCCACTGTTTTGCTCCCTTTTCTCTTTGCAGCAAACTTGGAGATTGTTGATTATCTATACCTGCAGAACAGCACTGCTCTTTTAAGTGGCTGCATAGTTTTCCAGTAATAGCAATGACAACTGAATTTTTAAAGAATTTAATGTGAGTGAAACACAGACCTGGTTGTTTTATTGACATGGACATATTTAATATTTACTCTTCAGAGTAGCCTCTGAGCTGAGTACGATTTACAGATGAGGAAACTAAAGCACACAGGGTTTAAGTCGCTTGCCCAGGGTCACAAGGCAAGTAGGATCTGCGGTCAGGATGTGGATTCAGAGCTCATGGTCTTAACCACTGTACATCCCAGCCACCCACTGAAGGATATGTGGTTGGATTCAACCATGTGTCCTCTTGGTCAGCCCTGCAGAGCTTGTCTGGGTACAGACATGCAAGGCCATCCATAGTGTGACTTTTTCAAAGTCGAATTGCTGCATTAGTGTGCATTTTTAAAAGTATAGGTATTGTCCACTTGCCCACCATAGAGGCTGGACCAGTTTGCCATCCCCAGTGTTTGACAGCACAACCTAGTCATAGTTAGTCAGTGTTAGTCACTCAATTGTGTCCAACTCTTTTCGACCCCATGGACTGTAGCCCACTAGGCCCCTCTGTCCATGGAATTCTCTAGGCAAGAATACTGGAATGGGTTGCCATTCCTTTTTCTAGGGGATCTTTCCGACCCAGAGATTGAATCTAGGTCTCCCATATTGCAGGCATATTCTTTACCATCCGAGCTACCAGGGAAGTTCTAACCTAGTCAGAGGGGCAGGTGATCTTTGTACCTGTGCTGATCTCATAGGAAACCATGGCACCTCCTGGGAGTTTTAATTCTGCCCTTTCCTTATATTGTGTAAGGTCAGACAACTTTTCCTATGTTGAAGGTATAGTCCTGTTTCCTTGTCTGGTTAGCAGAGGAAGTGGCTTGGGCTTAGCACTGAGCTGCTTGAGTTGCAGCCCTGCTTGCCTGGTGGCTCAGAGGTTAAAGCGTCTGCCTGCAATGCAGGAGACCTGGGTTCGATCCCTGGGTTGGGAAGATCCCCTGGAGAAGGAAATGGCAACCCACTCCAGTATTCTTGCCTGGAGAATCCCATGGACAGAGGAGCCTGGTGGGCTACAGTCCGTGGGGTCGCAAAGAGTCGGACATGACTGAGTGACTTCACTCACTTCCCAACTCTTGGCTCCATCACTTAATCATTTGATGACCTTGATCAAAACCCTGTGTGTCAGTTTCTTCATCTGAGCATGAGGATGGATGGTGATGATGCCCACACCATGGGAGGTAAGCATTTAATGAACTTAGGCTCACCCAGACCTGAGAGTGCCTGGCTCATAGTAAGTGATTCGTATCTTTCCAGTCACTTTAGCTCTTGGCTGTATTCTGCCCACTGAATCTCATGGTTTCTTTCTATGGCACAGCTTCATAGGTTTTGCAGAAATGGACACAAGTTTTTCGGGGACTCCCAACTCCTTATTCATTCCTCTGTCCACGTGTGCCTTGCAGTTATTCAGTCTAAATTAGGTGGCAAGGGGCTGGAAATGCAAGGGTGAGCCTAAGAGGCAGGGTGCTGGCCCCTGGAGCTTAGAGTCTAGTGAGGAAGACAGGCATTCATCAGAGAATCCCATGGGAAATATGTGACTCCCCACCATGCTAGGCTTCTCTGGTGGCTCAGATAGTAAAGAGTCTGCTTGCAATGCATGAGACCTGGGTTTGATCCCTGGGTTGGGAAGATCCCCTGGAGAAGGAAATGGCAACCCACTCCAGTATTCTTGCCTGGAGAACTCCATGAACAGGGGAGCCTGGCAGTCTGCAGTCCATGGGGTCACAAAGAGTTGGACATGACTGAGTGACTAACACACACACGGGGCTAGGTGCCATGAAACTTCATCTTGTCTTTAGCACATGTCTGCCCTATAACCAGCACCAGTCTCGAGACGTGGAAAAGTCATCCCAAGTGCTCAGCAAATGTTGCTACATGAGTGAATAAGAATGTGACTAATACTGTGATTGCATCCAGTGCTTGTAAAGTGAAAAGTCATAAACTCTGTATAAGGGTGAGGATAAAGAGCCTAGAGGTTTGTTCACCTCCTGAAACTGTGGTGCTTGAGCTCATGAGGGGTTGAATGTTCCCTGGGGCTCCCAGAATCAGGCACCTTGGAGGTGGTCCTCATGAAATGTCGGGATGTGGTGAAGATTAAATGAGCCACAAAGGTAGGTTGTATTTGTATGCATCGATGGGTGGGAAAATAAGCTTTTCTTGGTTATGTAAGAGCACATCCTTGTATACTAGTGAAAGGACAAATGTGGCATGAAAATTGTTTGCACAAATTGCTGATCATCTGTTACCTGACTTCAAGTATAAAGTGATTTTTACTTTCCTGGGAAAACAGGATCTTAGAGTCTGTATGCTGCGGAGGATCTTAGAGGCCTAAATTCTTGGCCAGAGAAGAAGAATTGTTACCAAAAGTGGGGTCCAGCTATTTGCCATTTGAAAGCTGATACTTGAGAGGCACAGTTGGTGGAAAGTTTCATTTATTTTGCAGGTGGGCAACAGAAGGAAAAGGCATTCTCATGTCCAAAGACCAAATTCCTACTGCCAATCAGAGGGCATGAGTTTTTAAAGGGAATTTTCAGGGGAGTATCGTGGAGGGAGGGGGCAACATGCAGAAACAGCCCGATCAGCTGACAATCATCTGGAAATTGGTCA
Source organism: Redunca redunca (assembly GCA_006410935.1). Classification (NCBI taxonomy): domain Eukaryota; kingdom Metazoa; phylum Chordata; class Mammalia; order Artiodactyla; family Bovidae; genus Redunca; species Redunca redunca. The sequence goes on from SJYQ01005371.1 coordinate 306,417, forward strand.
TGATCAGTGGTCTCATCAGTGGTTGTCTTGATGATTTTGAGCACAGTTAATCTTCAGTTCTGGGGTCAGTTTGCTCCCATTTATTTATCTTGATCCAGATTTCTGGCCTCCAGAGCTGTGACCCAAGACATTTCTGTTGTCCTGAGCCTGCCTGGTTCCTAAGATTCTGTTATACCCGCTCCAGGAAACCAGAGAGTCATGCATGTCAGTTTGGGCAGCTTGTAGTTCTCAAAAGGCCTTTCTCATCTTCAACCAGGAATTCTTATCTGGGGTCCCATGGGAGGAAACAAACAGCCCAGGGAATTGTGGGCATCATCTCGACATGGCCTCTCCTCAGGGGCCCTCACCTGTCCCTTCCAGAGCTCTCCCCCATGTCCATCTCAGCTTCACTGCCTGAGTCCTGGCCGTTGCCATGTTTTCACTGGCCACCTGCACTCAACCTCGCATCCAGGGCCTTCAGTCCATTCTTTTCAGTGACCCTGACTTCACGGGCCTCTCATTGCTCTTGGTAAGACCCTGTCATATACCCATGACTGGAGATAGTTGGTGTGCACGTGGTCACCAGGAAGACAGCAGAACCTGGAACAATGAAAACTTTAGGAAGGTGGCTCTCAGAGGGTTACAAAGAGGACCTTTCTGACTGAGCTCTCTCACAGTGGATAGCTGCCTGGAGGAGCATGAGCCCCCTCTGGAGTGCGGGCAGCGCGGAGGCTGGAGAACTCCAGTGGGAAAAGCATTGAACCTGGGCATTGGTTGGAATGATGACTTAGCTGAAATCCAAGGCTGATCTCATTTCTAAAGCCATCTTTAAACGTTCCGTCTTACAGTTCCTTTCCTGTCACCGTCATCTAGTCTCCAGGTACAGCAAAATCTAATTTTCCATATAAGAATTCATATGCAATCCACCTGTTTATCTATCAATCACTCATCTCTCTACCTCTCTATCTATCTGCTTATGTTCTCTTCACATTTTCCTTTCTTTGCCATACAGAATGACACCAAGGAAGCCTCTGACGGCCATAACCATAGCAACAACGTGCAGTAACATTTTCCAGCATCTGTTTTGTGCCGGGTGCTGGCTCAGGACTTTGTGCATGTCAGTGTGAGGCAGTGAGGCAGAGCATAGAGCCTGGACTCTAGGCGCATGGCATGGCTTCAGATCTCACTTCTGCCACCTGATAATGATGTGACTTTCAACAAGATTGTTTAAGTTTTCTGCATCTCAATTTCTTCACCTACCTTACAAGGTCATCATGGGGATTAAATGGTTTGATATCCGTCAAGCTATTAAAGCCTGTGCATAAAAGGCACTATTAATCATCTCAGTGATCTTCATTAAAAAAATATTTTATTGAAGTATAGTTGTTCATTTACAATGTTGTGTTAATTTCTGCTGTATAGCAAAGCAATATGTATATGTATACACATGTGTATACACATTCTTTTTCATATTCTTTTCTATTATAGTTTATTACAGGACATTGAATAGAATTCCCTGTGCTATACAGTAGGACTTTGTTGTTTATCCCTCCTATATATAGTAATTTGGGCTTCTCAGGTGATGCTAGTGGTAAAGAACCTGCCTGCCAATTCGGGAGATGCGGTTTGATCCCTGAATCGGGAAGATTCCCTGGAGGAGGGCATGGTAACTCATTCTAGTATTCTCACCTGGGGAATTCCCTGGACATAGGAGCCTGGTAGACTACAGTCCATGGGGTGGCAAAGAGTTGGACTTGACTGAAGCGACTTAGCATGCATATAGAATAATTTGGCTTCCTGGGTGGCTCAGTGGTAAAGAATCTGCCTGCCAAGCAGGAGACACACAGGGGATGTGTCCACTCAGTCCATGGAGTCCCAGAGAGTCAGACACAGCTTAGTGTAAACAACAAACAGCAACATATAATAATTTGTCTCTGCTAGGCCCAGTCCTTCCCCCAATACTCCTCTCCCTTGACAACCACAAGTCTGCTCGCTATGTCTGTGAGTCTGTTTCTAGTTCATAGATAAGGTCATTTGTGTCTCAGTGACCTTCATTTGACAGGGGTGCTAATTTTCTCATTAACCAACTGGGAAACTAGGCTCAGAGACATAAAGTAACTCACCTGAATCACCCAGGGGTTAACAGGGGGAGGGAGAAGCTGAGATTGGAAGCTAGATTGGTGTGACTCCCAGGCTTATGATGTTTTCAGACATAATGAAACATCATCTCCTGAGAAACGGACAAGTGGAGAGAGGGACCCTCCCTTATCTTTTTCGTCTCTTCTGGAGCTGTCCTGTTGGGGTCTGGCCAACGAGGGGAGGTGGGAATGGGGAGTGGGCAGCAGGCAGTGATATGGAAATGCCAGGATGAAAAGGTGAACCTCTGTCTACATCTGTGCTTCCTTTGAGGAGCAGCTCAAGGCTGGAGAGAGGGCCCAGTGTGACTTCTAAACCAAGAGATCTTCAAGAGGAAAAGGTCAACGACAAGGACACAGACTGCTGACCTTGAATCTGATCATAATCTATTTGAGTTTATACCAAACTGAAAAACTTAGTGAGTGAATGTAACTGAGTGAGTGTGAGTGTGAGTGACTGAGTGTGTGAGTGAGTGTGAGTGAGTGAGTGAAAGTTGTTCAGTCATGTCTGACTTTTTGCAACCTTATAGACTGTAGCCGACCAGGCTCCTCTGTCCATGGGATTTCTCAAGCAAGCATACCAGAATGGGTTGCTGTTCCCTCCTCTACGGGATCTTCCCAACCCAGGGATTGAACCTGCGCCTCCTGCTTTACGGGCGGGTTCTTTACTATCTGGGCCACCAGACTTAAGGTTTATCATAACTTTACCCAGCGTTTCACTCACACACAGTGATTACTTATTTAAGCTGCCATTACAATTTTGACAGTGAGGACACCCAGGGGGTCTTTCCCCCTAAATATCCATTGTCCAGGCCCTCAAATCCACTGGATATAAATATGATTTATAGTCCCTGCATGGAATCTTGCTACAGTAAAGTGCCATGGAAATTGGCTCCTATGAGGAAAATTTCAGTGTCACTAATAGCGACTGAACTGAACTGAATACTCAGTTGGTTTTCATGGGTCTATTATGCTTATTATGCTTACACCAGCCAACTTGAAGACACTGGGTTTATACTGTAAAAAATGGCCCTGGTCATTTTGTTTTCCTTCTGAATGAATTACCTTCCATGTTAATGAATCCTCTTTCTCATTCAGGAGAACATTTCCTGCATCAAATCTTATCCTGATTTCGTCCTGACACCTTACTTGCCATTTGGTGAGAACTTGATTAATTTTTATATGAAATAAATAAGGAAAAAGACACTCATGTTATTTTCTCTCTTTTTCATCAGTAGCTAATCAAAGTATTTATCTGTTCTTGGATAATTTCAGTTCTTCCATTTCTTTTAGAAAGATGTTATCATAGACAAGCCTATTCCTACATTTTAAGGGCTTATATTTATGAAGTGCTTCCTCTGCTGGTCGTTGTTCTAAGTCCCATGTGAAGTCACTCATTTTTAAGAGGGCTATCACTTGTACAGCGTGTATGTGTAGCAAAACTGGTCTGAGCAAATACCTCCCCCTCTAAAGTACAGTGACAAGATGACATTTCTGTGACCTGAACAAAGGAAAGTTCCCTAGGAATTGCATGTGTGAGCTCAGTCATGTCCACCTCTTTGCGACCCCATGAACTATAGCCCGCCAGGCTCCTCTGTCCATAGAATTTTCCAGGCAAGAATACTGGAGTGTTGCCATTTTCTACTCCAGGGGATCTTCCCAACCCAGGTATCGAACCCTAGTCTCTTGTGTCTCTTGTACTGGCAGGCAGATTTTTTACCCTGTGCCACCTGGGAATCCCAAATGAATGTTCCCTAGGAAAGCAGGTTTAAATCCTGCCAACTCTGCCAACTTTGTGAAGTAGTAGAGAATTTTAAGAATCTCAGTCCAGCCTGTGTAACTTAAAATGTCTTTGTTTCCTGGAGGCATTAGAGAATTTGTGGGAGAGGGTTGGAAAAATATGTGTATTTCACTGTCTAAATAATTGTAAGTGCCATAGTGGGTGATGGGAATTTCACCAGTGGACCCAATCCTATATGCCAACTATACATTCTTAATATGCATTTTGTTCTTCTGTGCCATTTGGGAACTTAACAGATGATCGCTTCATTAATTGCATGCTATTTTAATTGGTTTAAAGGGACATTTTTCTTTCTTTTGTGGCTTTGGAACACCCTGACAGCTCTTATTGTTGCTGCTTCTGAGCGTTTATCCATGGTGATTAACATTAATACTATTAAAACAGAAAGTGCCTGTGAACCTGCGTTCCCAGGCAGTCAGAAAGGGTGAGGTGTGAGGACCTACTCTCTTCTGAAGCCAGCTTCCTGCGAGAGAGAATAGTAAAGAATAAGGAAATTACTGCATATAGAAGCGACAAAATGCCAGACTCCGTGCATTTTCTATTTCTTGTGTCTTTTAACCCTGAACAAAAACCTATGAGGACGGTTCCCGTGAGGTGATGGGGAAACTAAGTCCTTTACCCAGCTTGCTTAAGCGCGGAAGTGGTTTAACAGCAAAGAATATAGAGACGTCCTCCCTCCTGTTCATTTCAGTCTTCATGTCCCTAGGAAAGCACTTGCAGTTTATCCAGCAGGCAGCCACACATACAAGTTTATAAATGAATGAATGATGGATGGATGTCATGAATCAGCTAAGGTGAATGAGTTTCATATCCAGCTGTATCAAATGACCACAAGCTTGGTGGCTTAAAATAGCAGAAATGTATTGAATTGGTCAAAATGTTTCTGTAGGCTATTACAGAAAACTCGAACAAACTTTTTGGCCAACCCAATATTATAATTCTGGAGGTCAAAGTCCAATATAGGCCTCCTGTGGAAATATCAGGGGCTTCCCTCGTGGCCCAGATGGTAAATAATCTGCCTGCAATGCAGGAGACCCAGGTTCGACCCCTGGGCCAAGAAGATCCCCTGGAGAAGGGAATGGCTACCCACTCCAGTATTCTTGCCTAGACAATTCCATGGACAGGGGATCCTGGTGGGCTACAGTCCATGGGATTGCAAGGAGTTGGAAATGACTGAGCGACTTAACACGTTCATTTTCCCTTTTCAGGAAATATCAAGGTGTCAGCTGTAGGAAGAATACATTTCCTTGGCTTTTCTAGCTTCTTGAAGCTGCTCACATTCATGCCTTGTGGCCCCTTCGTTCATCTTCAAAGCTGACTATCTCATCACTTCTGCCTCTGCGTCTTTCATCACCTCTCCCTCTGATTCCCACTCCTCCTCTGCCTCCCTCTTCCACTTCTAAAGACCTTGTTATCAATTTCTGTTGTCAGGTGGGCTGATTAAACAGCCTGAATTCCATCTGCAGCCTTTACTGTATCACCTAACAGATTCATAGCTTCTGGGAATTAGGACGTGAACATCTTTGGGGGTGACATTGTTTGTCTATCACACAAAGCTTCGTTAAAGGTGTGAAATCTATCTTGCCTGTCTCAGTAGAGAAGTAATTTTTTTCTGAACCTGTGAACCATGGTTTGTTTGATTCCTTGGATATTTAACCATGCACATATCACCTGGAGGCATCTCTTTGCTTCTTCCTTGCTTTGTAACCTCCAAAGCACTCTCTGCCCATGCCATGTTCAGTAAATACCTATTGAAGAAATGAAAGAATGAAATGGACGAGCTTTTGTTTAAAATTAGGTTGATTTGGTCTAAAGGAAGTGGGAACCATTTTGATCTAAAATGGTAAAATTTGAGCATTAGAAAGAGTGGCTGGACTCTTAAGACTTCCATAGGCCACACTCCACCCCTTCTGTGTAGCTCAAGGATGGAGCACAGCATTCATGTCCTCTGAGTGCAGCATTAGACATTCTTCTGTGGGTGCCCTTGTCTCAGGTCACACTGCAGCCTATACCTATCTTTGAGGTGTTTTCTCCCCAAGTCACACAGCACCAGTGCAAGGAGATTCAGTCCACATCAGGCAAGTGTGGGAGCATTCTTAACTTAAATGCTTCATACCCCACAGTTGCCAGCATCTTCTGTAGGAACTCACAGGCATAGCTTCCAGCGTTCCACAAGGGACTTGCATAGGTCCAAGAATGACCTTATTCAGGGAAGTTCAGAGGATGCTTCCCTATTCAGAATGTATGGTTCATTTACAAGTCTTCCCATCCAGAAGTAACTTATCAATCAGGCAACATTTTTATAATAAGCCATGTCACCTAGTATCACATTTGATGTTCTTACCCTTCTGAGGTTTTCAGGTAAAAGTTAGCCAAAGCTCAGGTTCTCAGGGAATTCCATCACCTCCACTAGCTTTGTTCGTAGTGATGCTTTCTAAGGCCCACTTGACTTCACATTCCAAGATGTCTGGTTCTAGATGAGTGATCACATCATCGTGATTATCCGGGTCATGAAGATCCTCTTTGTATAGTTCTTCTGTGTATTCTTGCCATCTCTTCTTAATATCTTCTGCTTCTGTTAGGTCTTGAGAAATCTGTATGCAGGCCAGGAAGCAACAGTGAGAACTGGACATGGAACAACAGACTGGTTCCAAATAGGAAAAGGAGTACGTCAAGGCTGTATATTTTCACCCTGCTTATTTAAGTTATATGCAGAGTACATCATGAGAAACGCTGGACTGGAAGAAACACAAGCTGGAATCAAGACTGCCGGGAGAAATATTAATCACCTCAGATATGCAGATGACACCACCCTTATGGCAGAAAGTAAAGAGGAACTAAAAAGCCTCTTGATGAAAGTAAAGGAAGAGAGTGAAAAACTTGGCTTAAAGCTCAACATTCAGAAAACGAAGATCATGGCATCTGGTCCCATCACTCCATGGGAAATAGATGGAGAAACAGTGGAAACAATGTCAGGCTTTATTTTTTTGGGCTCCAAAATCACTGCAGATGGTGATTGCAGCCATGAAATTAAAAGACACTTACTCCTTGGAAGAAAAGTTATGACCAACCTAGATAGCATATTCAAAAGCCAAGACATTACTTTGCCAACTAAGGTCTGTCTAGTCAAGGCTATGGTTTTTCCTTTGGTCATGTATGGATGTGAGAGTTGGACTGTGAAGAAGGCTGAGCGCCAAAGAATTGATGCTTTTGAACTGTGGTGTTGGAGAAAACTCTTGAGAGTCCCTTGGACTGCAAGGAGATCCAACCAGTCCATTCTGAAGGAGATCAACCCTGGGATTTCTTTGGAAGAAATGATGCTAAAGCTGAAACTCCAGTACTTTGGCCACATCATGCGAAGAGTTGGCTCATTGGAAAAGACTCTGATGCTGGGAGGGATTGCGATTAGGGGCAGGAGGAAAATGGGATGACGGAGGATGAGATGGCTGGATGGCATCACTGACTTGATGGGCATGAGTCTGAGTGAACTCTGGGAGTTAGTGATGGACAGGGAGGCCTGGTGTGCTGCGATTCATGGGGTTGCAAAGAGTTGGACACGACTGAGTGACTGAACTGAACTGAACTGAACTGAATGATAGCATGGATCTAGGTAACAGTTACAATGCATACTGAAACCATTAGGTGAAAGGTTAATAGGGAATTTTCTGGTATAGGGATTTTGCTGGCACCACTTGAAATTGTGATCCATTTTTGTATTTTGTAGAGTCATATACCCATAGGATGACTCTACAGGAAACACGTTACCATGACTAATGGTATGTTTTTGAAAACAAATTAAATCTGACCCCGATCAAGACCTTAGATCTAACTAGTAGTTTGTGGAAAAACAGAGGACAGAAAAACCATGACATCCTTGGAAGCAGTCAGCCAATTCCAGAACGTTGGCGATTCTGCAGGATAAATGACCTGGTTTTCCCAACAAATCTGCTACTGCTACTGCTAAGTTGCTTCAGTCGTGTCCGACTCTGTGCGACCCCATAGACGACAGCCCACCAGGCTCCACCGTCCTTGTGGCATGCAAAGGAAAATGGAAGGGTAGAATGATATAGTCTAAAGTGGACTTAGTCAACATTGTCGGATTTTGTTTGGTTCTTGAATTAAACTTTCCACTGTAAAAATTATTTTGGGACAGTTGAGGTAGTTAAAATAGTGACTGATACTAATTATTGGAATTATTGTTAACATTTCAAATATGATAGGGTTAAATGATATTTAATATGATAATGACATCAATTTTTGGTAAAACTGATAAACATATATATACATATATAGGCAGACATATGCACTTATGTATGTATATATACATGTACATTCACTTTTGTGTGTGTGTATTTATATAGTGTGTGTATGTGTGTGTATGCACGCTTAGTCATTCCTGACTCTTTGCAACCCCATGGACTGTAGCCTGCCAGGCTCCTCTGTTCATAGAACTTTCTAGGGAAGAATACTGAAGTGGGTTGCCATTTCCTCTTCCACAGGATCTTCCAGACCCAAGGGCTAAACCCGTGTCTCCTATGTCTTCTACATTGGCAGGCAAATTCTTTTTTTTTTTTTTTAATTTTAATTTTTACTTTATTTTGCTTTATAATACTGTATTGGTATTGCCATACATTGACATGAATCAGCCACGGGTGTACATGAGTTCCCAATCTTGAACCCCCCTCCCACCTCCCACCCCATATCATCTCTC
>SJYQ01005371.1:316666-406116 GCA_006410935.1 Redunca redunca
AAGAATTGATGCTTTTGAACTGTGGTGTTGGAGAAAACTCTTGAGAGTCCCTTGGACTGCAAGGAGATCCAACCAGTCCATTCTGAAGGAGATCAACCCTGGGATTTCTTTAGAAGGAATGATGCTAAAGCTGAAGCTCCAGTACTTTGGCCACCTCATGCGAAGAGTTGACTCATTGGAAAAGACTCTGATGCTGGGAGGGATTGGGGGCAGGAGGAGAAGGGGACAACCGAGGATGAGATGGCTGGATGGCATCACCAACTCAATGGACGTGAGTCTGAGTGAACTCCGGGAGATGGTGATGGACAGAGAGGCCTGGCGTGCTGCAATTCATGGGGTCACAAAGAGTCGGACATGACTCAGCGACTGAACTGAACTGAAGCTCTATTTAGGTTTCCCTAGTTTTTCATGTCCTTTTTATGTTTCAGGATTCCATACAGGATACCACATTACATTTAGTTGGCACACCTATAAATTAATTTTTGATTGGAAAAAAGTAAACTTTAATTTTGAAATTCTCCAAATATTTAACCATTTTCTCTTAGTCTTGTTGATGTTGATTTATGGCTTGTTGAGAAAGACCATGTCTTATATTAGTCATATTCCATGTCATTTCCCACATGGTTGGAATTTTACTAAATAAGATTCTACTACTTTATTCACTGTCCTTTTGTAACTGGTTGGAGTGGAAGAGGAGAAAAGTAGAGAAAAGGAAAAAAGAAAGACCTTGCCCACAAATAACTGAAAAACCTCAGTGCTCTGAGGTACTTTGGTTTGTGTTGCAATTTTATGTAATGGAATTCTCTTGACCTCTGTGTTTCCCAGGTTGGAAATTGCAACCCTGAATCGGGCAGACTCAGATCTGGAAACTTGTCGAACTCAAATCAGCAAAGATATCATTGCTCTTCTGCTGAAAAATCTGACCAGTAGTGGCCAGCTCTCCCCTCAGGTGGAGAGGAGGATGGGTGCTGTGTTCAAAAAGCAGTTTCTGTTGCTGGAGAAAGAAATTCAAGAGGAGTATGATCGGAAGATGGTGGCTCTGACAGCTGAGTGTGACCTGGAAACAAGGAAGAAGACAGAAAGCCAGTACCAGAGGGAGATGGCAGCCATGGAGGAAGCAGAAGAGGTGCTGAAACGTGTCAGTGAGCGGGTAAGGCAGCTTTGAGAGGGAGGCTTTCTTTTGCCTCCCTCCTTCCTCTTAAGGATTCATCATTTACCCATCCATCCCTTTTATCCATCCATCCATCTATCCATTCTCCCCACCTGCCACCCTTCCATCTATCCCAGCTACTCATTCATCCATCCATTTATTCACTCACGGCTTATCCATGCTTCTGTCCATCCAACTCCCAACCCATCCATCCATCCACCTACCACTGTTCTATCTACTTGTCCATCTACACATCCATCCATTTATCCATCCATCCATCCATCCAACCGCCCAGAATTCATTTAGAAAGCATTTACTGATCACTGCTGTCTAGGCAGTGAAGGTGCAGAGAACATTGAGACATGGTTCTTGCATTTGAGAAGTTCATAGTCTAATGAAGGATCCTTGCATATGACAAGTGTGACTTCATTCAGCTGTGTTATAACAGAGGCACGTTCAAGTGCCATGGAAGGCCATGGGGCAAGTAGAAAGGCTTCATTCTGGGAAAGCATAGTTCAGGGGGCTCTGATGTCAGTCCCGCATGTCCGTCTGGATTGCACTGTACTACATCATAGTTCTCTCCCCAGCACAGGCTCTGGAACCAGACAGGCCTGGACTCCCCTCCTGCTCCTGAAGGCCCTGATTAGGTTCTGTGAGTCTGTGAATCAAGGCTGAGGACACCGACCTCTCCAAGTGGCTGGGAAAAGTAATGCAGGAAAGGAGTCCCCGGGCCTGGGCTACAGAAGGCTCTCCTGCACAGTATGGGGTCTGGGAGTTCTGATCTGTCAGCCTTCCCAGGGCTGGCCTCTGTTGATCAGAGACAAGCTCTCATTTTTTTAGAGAGTGTCAGTTGCTATCTTGATAGGAATCATGCCAGTGTGTTTTTCCCCCAAGTGTCTCAGATCCAGCCTGAACTTCTTCCTTCCTCCATGAATGAGATGGCTGGTTGGCTCTGGTGACTTGAGCCCACATATCCTGATCCATGGTGGGGGGAGGGGGTCTAACATCTACTTAGGAACAAGCTTCTTGACTCCTAATGTCCATTCCCCAGACTGGTGGCTGTGCACAGAATTCCCCAGGAGAGCTCTTGGGGTGACGCATCCTGGCTCTCACATGGTCACCTGTGGTCAGACCGTGGACCAGGCAGTGAAGAAGAGAGAAGTGATTTATGCTATCTCGCTCCACCCACTCCCCTGCAACTGGGGTCCCTTCACCTCAACACCCATCTCATTTTAGGGATGAGAAAATAAGTGTGACTTATCTTCTGTTTGGCTCCTGTATGAATTTCCTGCAGCTGCTATAACAAATGACCAGAGATGTAGTGGCTTAGAACAGTTCACAGAAATTCATTCTCTCACAGTTCTGGAGGCCAGAAGTCCAAAATCACTGTGTCAGCTGGACGTGCCTGCTCTGAAATCTCTTGAGGAGAAATGCCCCCTACCCCCACCTCTTCCAAGTTCTGGTGGCTCCAGGCATTCCTTGAAGGCTTGTGGCCACAGCCCTCCAATCTTAAGCTCTGTCTTCACATGGCCCCTTGACACTTCTCTTCTATCTCTTATAAGGACACTCATCTTTTGATATAGGACTCACCCAAATAGCCTAGGATGACCTCATGAGATCCTTAAGTACATCTGCAAAGACCCTGCTTTCAAGGAAGATCACATTCATCAGGTGCTGGAGTCAAAAGGTGGATGTATCTTTCTAAGGAGGGGCACTGTTGACCTCGCCGAGGCCCCCCCCCCCAGCTGACCGCACTCTCTGACCTCCATCCGTGACTTTACAGGTCAGGACCGTGTTTCCTTGAGCTCAGCACTTAAAAAGAATGCATTACACACAGTTAGTGATTCAGTCCCAATCAGCCTCATTCTCTCTCTCTCTTATTTCCTAAATTTGTTCCAAATTTTTTTTCTGATAAAAATAATATGCTTTCAATAAAGAAGGCTTGAGAAGGACTGGAAGCTGGGACCCAGGAGTCCAATCCTGCCTGGCCTTTTTCTGTTTGACGCTTGAGAACAGTTTCTTCATTTTTAAAGAATTACAAAAAAAAAAAAAAAAAGAATATGTGGCCGAGACCCGATGTATCCTGCAAAGCCTAAAATATTGATCATGCTCTTTACTGAAAGCTTGCCAACTCCAGCTCCACAGCATGAAAAGAACTCCTCCCCTCCAAAAAAAATTGAAACTCATCTGACCACGCAACAGCAGACCAACATTCGTTCCGCCTGTTTGTTGAGTTCTACTGTGTCTCAGCCTGGAGATATAGCTATGCTAAAGGGCCCCCGACTCCTGTCCTGGGATTTCAGCTTAAGCCCTTTGCTTTAAATATATTTTCTTATTTGAGTGAAGTTTATGCAGTCATTCACAGTATATCATGCTTGTTTCCACTCACCATCATAGTACAGTTTCTGATTTCATGAAATGCTCTCACACTTAGTTAGCATTCACTGTGGGCCAAGAATTGTTCTAAGCTCATCACCTGGACCTTTTCTTCAAATATTCACACTCACTCAGGGAGGTGGAAATTGATAGGATCCCATGTTTATAGGGAAGGAATCAGATGGAGAGCAGGTCACCTGCCGTAGGACATGTGGGTGGACCAAGATTGACGCAGGCAGCTCATCCCAGCAACTGCACCTCACGGCCGCCCGGGGCGATGCAGTTTTAAGTGTTGGTTCATTATTTACACTGGCTGTTGGGAGCACTGAGAAGGCGTGACACACAGTGTCTTCCTGCTTCGTCCATGCAGGGGCCAATGGGAGGGGACTATCCCTCTGGATCCCCCAGGCCACCTTGTGCAGAGACCAGTCTCTTTATTTAAGCCAATCTGCTTCCATCTGAAGGGCAAAAGGTAATAGAGCTATTTCCGTTCCAGTCTGTTCAAACCATTCCATCTTAGAAAACTATTGATGACCTTGTACTTATCTGTTCTTTTATTATAGTCACCTTTAAATAAAAATGCATGAAAACATATCAGTCATATTATTCCTCCAAAAATTTGCTTTAAAAAAAATGAAATGGGCAGTATCAGTTTTCTTGAGTAAAGTTTAGGAATTCCAGTAATTAGTATAGCAGTGAATTCTGTTCACATTGAAAGGCCTATGTAATCCCAAAGAGTTTTCAAAGCATTTCTCCAGGGAGAGGCTCTTGGGAGGTCAGTGCTGACCATGGACTCTGAGCGCGGGTGGCTTAGGTTTAGATCTCACTCTGTTCCTCCAGGGGCATTGTTCAGGCTCCCTGGGTCTTGGTTTCCCCATCCTTACACTGGGAATAATGATGACGCTTGTCTTATAGAACAGTTAATATTAATGCTTGTGTAGGACTTAGACCAGAACTTGGCACTGTGTGCCCTGTTCTATACAGTGTTTATCATGTTTCATTATTTCATGTAACTTTAAAGAAGCCCATGGCATAAAACAGTCAGCCTATGAAATCTTTTCAGCTTGAGCTGGGAAAATGGAAGCCCAGAGGGGAAATGACTCGCCCAGCTTCCTGCAAGTAGCCACTGGCCGTTCAGGGTATGTGCTGTGTACCAGCACTCTCTCCCAGATCTGCTGGCTTCCCAGCTGCTTGGAGAAGAGGCAGTGCCAGCGCCACCTGCCCTGAGCTCCCTGAGGTTTCCTAACTCCTCTATGTGTGTGCTTAAGGAAGAAATGCCTTCCGTGCAAGAACTCTTACACTCTAACCACCCCTGGTAGATTTACTTCTATAAAACATTTTTACAATTTGACCAGGCTGCTAAATTGAGTACAGGGAGTGTCATTTAGTACATTCATAATTTGGATACAGTTTCACATTTTTGATGATGTAGTTCAATTCAGTTCAGTCACTGGGTCCTGTCCGACTCTTTGTGACCCCATGGACCACAGCACACCAGGCTTCCTTCCCTGTCCATTACCAACTCCCAGAGCTTGCTCAAACTCATGTCCATAGAATCGATGGTGCCATCCAACTATCTCATCCTCCATTGTTCCCTTCTCCTCCTGCCTTCAATTTTTCCCAGCATCAGGTTCTTTTCCAATGAGTCAGTTCTTCGAATCAGGTGGCCAAAGTATTGGAGCTTCACCTTTAGCATCAGTCCTTCCAATGAATATTCATGACTGATTCCCTTTAGGATAGACTGGTTGGATCTCCTCACAGTCTAAGGGACTCTCAAGAGTCTTCTCCAACACCACAGTTCAAAACCATCAATTCTTCAGCCCTCAGCTTTCTTTATTGTCCAGCTCTCAAATTCATACATGACTACTGGAAAAACCATAGCTTTGACTAGACAGACCTTTGTCGGTAAAGTCAAGTCTGCTTTTTAATATACTGTCTAGGTTGGTCATAGTTTTCTTCCAAGAAGCAAGCGTCTTTTAATTTCATGGCTGCAGTTACCAACTGCAGTGATTTTGGAGCCCAAGAAAATAAAGTCTGTCACTGTTTCCACTGTCTCCCCATCTTGATGGTGTAGAGTCAGTATAAATAGAAGTTGCCAGAATAGCCTGGCACAGGCCTGTGATTCTTGAGCCAGGATTGAAGTGCCCTGTCCTGGTCCATGTCCCCCAATCCCTCCATGCAGGTTGCTTTTTCAGGCATTTGAAGCCAAAGGAGAAACATGCCTCATTTAGCTGAAAAGTCTATTTTAGTGAAAAGTTCAGTAGGGAGTTGTGGTGAATGACCATTATATTCATGTGTCTTTAAAAATGCACATACGTTGCCAGTTGTTAAAATATAAAATTTTGGATGAAAACCCAGACTTTCAGCTTCTCTTTAAAAAAAAATGGGAAGATGTGGCCACACCAAGTGCATAGTCCTGCAGAGCCTTCCTTGGTGGGTTGGCAGTGGCTGGCCCTGTAGGCAGGGCTTTCTGTCTCCACCTTGCCCCACTCCCCGCCACTCTAGTGTGTCCCATGCCAGGCCACTTCACATGGCCTCTCCTGGTTGGCAGGCCTGGGAAGGGGTGTCCTTTGCTTTAGACTTCAGTCTCTCATCTGTGCTACAGGAGAACTGAACTGGAGCAGGGGATGAACACATTTCTGTGGATCATGGGAGTGACAGTCCCATCATCTTCAAAGTTTATGTCCCTTGAAAAGGAGGCATTCACATAATGTCTATACCAGGGGCCAGGGCTCTTGGGGTCTTCTTAGAATTCTGCCCCTGCAGGTGGGATTACTAACACGCCCTCCTGCAGCGTGAGTCTCTGAGATGATGGGAGTGCAGATGCATCAGGAACTCAGTGAGTGTGTCTCCTGCCTTCTCTCTGGACCGTGGAAAGTGCAGGCATCCCAGAAGCCATTTCTTACCTCCTCTTTGCCTCCCTTTTACACAAATGATCTCAGCTTGGGCCTGATCACTGGTATTTTTCTCTTCAACTAAGTTAAGAATGAAAGATGATGGAAATAAGCTTGAGAGGCCTAACAACACAGTCCATCGATGTTTCCATTTTGCGGGCCATTTTCAGGCAGTTTGATTTGAAGATTTCCACCCTTATGAATTTTCTTCTTTGAGATGGTTCTGTGTATGTGTGCATACATGTGTGTGTTCTGTCTGTGTGTGCACACATGTGCTTGCATCTGCATGTATGTGTGTGTAAGTGTATTGCCCTCTGTGCATATGTGTGTACCTGTATCTTTGTGCATGTAGTTGCTGTGTGCATTTATATGCACTGTGTGTGTGCATGTGTATGTTTGCTGGTACAAGCATGTGTGCTGTGTGTATGTGTGTGTGTGTGTGTGTGCTTCTTTGTGTATTTGTATGTGCATTATTGCTATGTGCATTTATGTGCACTGTGCATGTGTATGTTGATGGTGCATGTGCGTGTCCTGTGTGTACATGTGTATTGTGTGTGCCTGTATGTGTGTGCATGTCCATGCATTATTTCTGGGTGTGTTTATGTGCACTATGCATGTGTATATGCATGTGTGTGTTGGTGCTGCATGTATATGTCCTGTGTTTACATGTGTATGTAACTTCACATGTGTGTGCATTTTTTCTATGTTCATCACTGTCCAATGTGCACATGTATGCTGATGGTGCATGAATGTGTCCTGTGTGTACATGTGTGTGCCTGTACAAGTGTGCATGTATATATATGCATTATTGCTGGATACATTCATGTGCATTGTGCCTGTGTGTTGGGACATGCATGTGCCTGTACGTTGTGTGCATGTGCCTGTACACACCCGGCTGGTGTGTCGCCCCTCACACACTCCCTCTTTTCTCTGCAGTCTGCCGTCGAGTGCAGCAGCCTCCTGCGGACCCTCCACGGCCTGGAGCAGGAACACCTGAGGAGGTCGCTCGCTCTGCAGCAGGAGGAGGACTTTGCCATGGCCCACAGGCAGCTGGCCATTTTCCAGAGGAACGAACTGCACAATATCTTTTTTACCCAGATAAAAAGTGCTATTTTCAAAGGAGAGCTGAAGCCAGAGGCAGCAAAACTGCTGCTGCAAGATTACTCTAAAATACAGGTAATGCCTCAAATGAGGCTCCCTCTGATGGAGGAGTCATTTTCCTGAACTGTTTCACTAAATGTCTCCTCTCCCTGAGTTAAGTCCCATCTCTTCTTTTGTGCTGGGTTCCAGTGAAGTAACCCCGTCTTCCTTCCACCTCTTGATGTAGAGGGTGACTTTCCAGTAAGCAGGGCAAATAAATGGTGGCTTGAAGCAGAGGCCCTGGACTCAGGCTCACCCGGACCTGAATTCTAGTTCCACCACCTGTCAGCTCTGTCAACTAAAGCAAATTTCCAAGTGTCTCTGAGTCTCAGTTGCCTTATCTGTAAAATGGAAGTAATAGAGTCCCCATACTAAAAGTGGTATGATGCAGATTTAATCAAATTGACAGAAAGCCAGTGCTTGGCACAATATATGTTTAATATATATAGCAGCTAGAAATCTATAAGTGCGTATATGTACGTGTGTATGCATATGTGTGTTAAAGTGTGCCTAGGGCTTATGATCTCTGTCTTCATAGGCTTGGGTGAATTTGTGGGTGTTTGTGCGTGGAAGCTTGAGTGTCATTAATCCAGACAGAATGAATTCCTAGATGACTGTGCAAATACTGGATTGGCCAAAAAGTTCATCCAGGTTTTTCTGTAACATTTTAAGCCAAATGAATTTTTTGGCCAAACCTGCAGTTTATATGAGACTGTCAATATTTTTAGGAGGCCTGCTCCTAAGGTCTTTTACCTGCACCTGTATGTGTGTGCTTAGTCGCTCAGTCATGTCCGACTCTCTGTGTCCCCATGGACTGCAGCCCGCCAGGCTCCTCTGTCCATGGAGACTCTTCAGGCAAGAATACTGGAGTGGGTTGTCATGCCCTCCTCCAGGGGGATCTTTCCAACCCAGGGATGGAACCCAGGTCTCCTGCATTGCAGGCAGATTATTTACTGTCTGAGCCACCAGGGAAGCCCTGTATATACAGAATGAAATCACTGGTGTGCAGTAACACACTGGAGTTCTGGTTCTGACTCAGGCCCTATGAGTAAGGGTTGTGACAGAGCAGAGCCATCCCAGGAGGAGACCAGGTGGCCCTTGTGAGCCTTCTGGAAAGAGAGGACCCTTCTCTGAAGGTACTGGACATCTGAGCATGAAGAGAACTAGCCAACCTCTCCTTTTTCCTCTTGGTTTTTCCCACTAAAACTTTAGGAGAGTAAGTAAACTCCTGGGGAGGTATTCAGACCCTCGAGAGTCCCTTAGGGATGAACAGACTGCCAGTTTACTTACTCCTCATGATGAGCTGTGTCTGACTCTCCATGTCAGAAAGTGCATGTTTTATTGTTCATAAGACTGGGGACAGAAAAGTAACAGCTGTGGCAATAGTGCCACGGCCCAGACACGCTGGTATCTGAGGACCCCGACTCTGAGCTTCCCAACATCAAGGGCTCAGATCAGCCGACTCACGGGATCCAGCTCCGTGGAGGATGGAAATATCATGTCAATGTTCCTGCTGTGTTGACTCTGCTGCCAGAAACTCTTAGGGAAAAGCTGGCCTTTGGACACATCCCACTGACCATTCCACTCTTCACTGTCTGGAGAGTGCAAATCCTCAGGTGTTGGACCTGGAAAGATTATAGCTTTTGTGTGGAAAGAGGACTGTCCAGGGCCTTGTATGTTTCTTTTTGAGGAAGACATTGAACCTCCGAGTAACCCATTGCATGGACAGTATTTTTCCAGGTGGGAAAGAGACAGCAGAGCCAGTCAGTGGGACAATACACTAAGGCTGATGTTTTAATTACTGCAGGTCTCATTTCTGCTGGTTGAATTACTGTGCTTCTGGTTGAAGCTGGATTTGTGAGACAGCCTCTACTGAGCTAGAGCACAGGCCCAGGAATTAGATGGCTGAGGTTCAAAGCCTTGCTCAGTCATTTACCAGCTGTGTGGACACAGTTTCCTCATCTGTGAAATGGGAATAATAGGATCCTCTCTGTGGATTAAGTTAGAAAAGACGAGAAACACTCTGGGTCCAGTGCCAGACCCAGAAAAAGCACCCAGTGTGTTCTAGGCTATTATTACTCTTGTGTGCTTGCTTGGGTTTTTAGGCATTTTGTAAATTCTAAGAACTGCTTGCTACTCTGTGACCAGACTTATCTCATGTCCTCGCTGAATGTGGAGGCTCTGGGGTCAGAGCCAGTGGTGATTTATCCCAGAACTTCAGCACCTGACGTGATGCTGTGTTTGGGGAACTTGAGAGGTCTGACTGCATGTGACTGAAGGACACCTGAGTAAAATGTACATTCCATTCCTAAGGCAGCTAAATTGTTTTGATAAGATTTTACCATCTAGGTCTTGAATGCACTTTTCAAAGCCCTTAAAAAAATAATTTCTGTTTTAAATTTATTTTTAATTGGAGGATAGTTATTTTACAATGTTGTATTAGTTTCTGCTATGCAGCAATCAGCTATAAGTACATATATATATATATATATTCTCCTCCCTCTTGAGCCTCCCTCCTACCCCTCCCTTCCCACCCCTCTACATCATCACAGAACACCAAGTTGAGCTCCCTGAGCTATACAGCAGTTTCCCTTTCCTATTAGTATGTACTTTTCTCTAAGCCTTTGTTCAGGGCTGGGAATTTAAGGTATTCATCTTGGGGCTTCTATTCCGTGTATTTTCTTCAGAAAGGAAATGTAATATGTTAAATGACTAGAAAGAATTTTCTCTAAATTTTAATTAGGCATGTTTTCTCGATTTTTTTTTCAACAGGAGAGTGTCGAAGAGTTGATGGACTTTTTCCAGGCTAGTAAGAGATATCATCTCAGTAAAAGATTCGGCCACAGAGAGTACCTGGTCCAGAATATCCAGTCGTTAGAGACCCGTGTGCAAGGCCTGCTGAGCACTGCATCTGCTCAGCTAACCCTCCTCATCCAGAAACACGAGAGGTAAGACCCCTGAACCACCCCAGATAACGCAGATAAACAGCCTTCCTCCAACATTCTTCATAGAGACCATCTGCTGCTGCTGCTGCTAAGTTGCTTCAGTTGTATCTGACCCTTTGCAACCCCATGGACTGTAGCCCACCAGGCTCCTCTGTCCATAGAATTCTCCAGGCAAGAGTACTGGAGTGGTATGCCATGCCCTCCTCCAGGGGATCTTCCTGACCCAGGGATGGAACCCACATCTCTTAATCTCCTGCATCGGCAGATAGGTTCCTAACCACTAACACCTCCTAGGAAGCCCTAGAGACCATCTACTTCTGTTCATTCATTGAATGCACTGGCTACTTGACTTATTTCTTAAGAATTCTCTAATTAGAAGAATCATTTGCATGACAGAATTTTTAAAATGTAGTCAGTAGTTGAGACAACTTTACAATGAGCCAACATGTTCCCATGATCAACTTCAGTAGGTACCAACTTGTGGCCAATCTTGATGTAGCTGTTCATCCTGACCCTGAGTCATTTTAAAGCAGATCCCCAGCATTTCATTGAGGCATCAGTGGTGGAGGCTTAGAGGAAATGTGTGGTAAGGACACACTGCTTCTCCTTGAGCTCTAGCACACTGCTGGCTCTTGCATTCACCTTTGTTTTTTGTGTTTTGGGTTTTTTTTTTTAAACTGAATTATAGTTGATGTACAGTGTTGTGTTAGTTTTAGGCGTACAGCACACTGATTCAGTTATACATATAAATGAGTGTATGTGTGTGTATATATATATTCTTTTTCAGAATCTTTTTTATAAGTTGTTACAAAATATTGAATATAGTTCCTTGTGTTATACAGTAGGTCCTTGTTGGTTATTTATTTTATATATAGTGGCATGTGTATGTTTATCCTAACTTCCTAATTTATCCCTTCTCTCCTCCCCACTTTGGTAATCATAATTTTATTTTCTATATCTGTGAGGCTTTTTCTTTTTGTAAATAAGTCCGTTTGCATCTTTTTTTTTTTTAGATTCCACATGTGAGCACTGTCATATGATATTTGTCTTTCTCTGACTTACTTCACTTAGTATGCTAACCTCTAGCTACATCCTTATTTCTGCAAATGGCATTATCTGCATTATTTCCTTCTGTTTATGGCTGAGTAATATTCCATTGTATATATGTATGTATATACCACATCTTCTTTATCCATTCATCTGTCAATGGACATTTAGGTTGCTTCCATGTCTTGACCTTTGGAATTAAGTATATACACATAGATGCTTATCTTGGATTCTGGGTATTTTTTCTCAGCAACATTGGGGTACCATGAGGCCAGGTAAATGGTGTTAATCACTATAGCTTCTAGCCCCTTGACAGCATTTCTTCTCAGCTAGTCTTTGAGACTCATGATTGGCAACAATGAAATTTATTCTTTGTAGGTTACAAGCTCTAAAATGAATAGGACTATGATGTTAAGGTTGGTTTTCTTAGGACAACCATGGTTTTGTGATTGGTTCTACTATCTAGCTAATTGTATTAGGACTTTGCAGCTCTCTTGCCCTCTTTAATGAGGATTCTGTAAAGTGCAAATTATATGAATGCTTCCCACCTAAAGATGCTAATGAATTTGTCACTGCAGTTGACTTGACATTCCTGATTCATTTTCACTCTGGTGAAAGAAGCAGCTCTTTGCCTTGAGCAGAAGCACCAGACAGCTGGTTGTACTGTTGGGAGCAGTTTCCAGGGAAGTATATTACCTCTGATTTTTAAATCCTATTTTAGTAGGTTGGCACAGACATATTTCTGAAATGTGTATCTATCATTCATTCAGGAAGCTTCCATGGAGAATTTACCGTGTGCCAAGCAGGGGCCTTGACCAGGGATGCAAACAGACTGGGAACAGTAGTGGTAATATTGACAGCATCTGGAAAAACAGATCCAGTAAGATATGTTTGAGGAATTGGCTCACATGACTTGGAGGCTGAGAAGTCCTCTCCATCTGTAAGCTGGAGGCACAGGAAAGCCAGTGGTATAATTCAGCCAAAGGCCTGAGAACTGGGGGAATCCTAGTCTTAGAGGAGGAGATGAGATGAGATGTCCCAGTTCAACAGCAAGGCAGGAAAACGGGGGGAATTTCTTATTCCTCCACTTTTTATTCTATTCAGGCCCTCGTGGACTGGGTGATGCCCACGCACACTGGGGAGAGTCAATCTGCTTTACTGAGCCTACCCACTCAACTGCTAATCTCACAAGAAAACACCCTCACAGACACTCAAGCATGATCTTGGACATGGGCACCCTGGTCAGTCTATCTGAAACACAGAGTTAACCCTCACACCGAGCTTTCCCTGATTTACCTCTTGGACTTTGCTTGTGCCATTCATGTCACCAGGAGGTCCTAGTCCATCATTTCCTCCTGGAAGATTCTATTTGTTCCACCGTGGTCCTCTTGAATGTTATGTTCTCCAAAAACTCTTCCCCAATTTCTGTCCTAACAGGTGATATCTCTTGTGATGTTAAGCTTCCTCTACATGCCTCTAAAAAAGATGATCTTTCCCTTCCTGCATTTTGGTAATGTCTTGGCTGCCCATTCTGATGGTAGAGATTTTTCAGATACAAACCAAACTAATATGGAGATAAACACTCATCCTCAGCACATTCAAGCTGCAGGTGACAGTACATCAACTAACTCTGCATCTTTTTCATCTAGAGCAGGCTACTTGGATGAAGATCAGATGCAAGTACTCTTGGAGCGGGCTCAAACAGAAGTCTTTTCTATAAAACAGAAGTTGGACAATGACTTGAAGCAGGAAAAGAAAAAACTCCACCAAAAACTAATAATTAAGAGAAGACGAGAGATGCTACAAAAGGTATATAAGGAATTATGACATTTATTTTTTGCATAATCATTGTGAACACCTACCAAGTGCCAGGTTCAGTGCCAGGCACTGTCATCAGAAGGCCAAGATCCAAAGGGTGACTGGACAGGCATCCTGATGCACCATCTGCAGTTGATTGGTAGCGACTCTTTGGAATGCTGTGATTAAGGCTTCAGTGGGTCCCATCCAGCTCAGCAAAGCTGAGGGTTGTGGTAGATTAGTAATGTCTGCCAGGATAAGAGAATAGCAGTGCTGGTTCCAGTGAATAATGACTGGCGGCTACTATAACGTTTATGGAGTGTTTACTTAGCATTGTGCTAAGTGTATTATGTATCTTACTTAATTGTTTTATTAACCCTGTGAGGTAGATACTACTATTTTCTGTCTTTTTTTCTGATGAAGACATTGAACCTGAGAGGGCTTAAGTATTGTGATCTATTTGATCTACTACAGAAAATACTGTAGACTAGGTGGCTTATAAAGAGCAAAAATTGATAAGTCACAGTTCTGGAGGCTGGAAGTCCAAGATCAGGGTTCCAGCAAGCTCAGGTTCTGATGGAGACCCTCTTCAGGTTGCAGATGATAGACTCCTTGCTGGTCAAGAAGTCAGAACGGTGGAAGGCGAGGAGGGAGCTCTGTGGGTGGGTGTGGGGCCTCTTCTGCAAGGGCACTAATTTCATTCAGGGGGCTCCATCCTCATGCCCTAAGCTCCTTTCCAAAGCTTCCTCTCCTACATCCTCAGAACACATGTTAGGTTTCTACATCTTCATGTTGGGGGAACACAAGCGTTCAGATTACAGCATTAAGTAATGAGGTCAAGGTCACATGTTTAGTGATTGGCAGTTGTGGGACTGAGTGCAGGACTGTGTGACTTAGAGTCTCAGCCTTGCCCTTGATGCTAACCTGCTCAGTTGTTGCCCACCTGGAGAGGGACAGACACAGCAAACACCCTGTGCTGTCTTCATGCTCCGGTAGCACAGAAGTCACCATCACCTGGGGAAGGCTGCACAGAGCACGTGCAGCTGAACCTGAGTCCTGGGGACAGGGAGCATCTGATGTGTACGAGACAGGAAGGGCATTGCAGGTGGTGGGGAGGCATCTAGTTCAAACTTGAAGGATTCAGGCAAGGGGGTCCTACTGTGCGTGGAGCTCCAAGAACATGAGAATTGAGAGGGCAGAGGCTGGAGGAGGCATGGCCAGGAAGCAACACCTCTTCAGCAAGGGCAGCATGCTGGGCTGAGAGCTGACTTTCATCCGAGGACGAGGGAACACTGAAGTGTCCCTGAACACTGAAGTTTTCAGGAAAATTGATGCCAAAAACTCAATCTCTGTGCACCAGTGCCAAATCAAATCTCAGAGACAGAGTTTTGGGTGAAATAGAAAAGCAAAGCTTTATTGCTTTGTCAGGAAAAGGAGGACACAGCAGGCCCTTGCCCTAAAAAACTGTGTCCCTACCTGGGAGGATTTGGTGAGGAGTTTTATAGCTATGCCTTAAGGGCAGTACTGCCGATAAGGATCAGGGTGTGTGCAGGGCCTGTACTTCTTTAATCTGGCCTCCTGTGGTCTCTTGATAAGCAGGTTAACTGTCACCTTCTCTGAAATGAAGAATGCTAACATCTTCCAGGATGCTGTGAAAGTGCTGCACTCAATATGCCAGCAAATCTGAAAAACTCAGCAGTGGTGACAGGACTGGAAAAGGTCTCTTTCCATTCCAATCCCCAAGAAGGGCAATGCCAAAGAATGTTCAAAATACCACACACTTGCACTAATCTCACACTCTAGAAAAGTAATGCTCAAAATTCTCCAAGCCATGTTTCAACAGTATGTGAACCGTGAACTTCCAGATGTTCAAGCCGGGTTTAGAAAAGGCAGAGGAACCAGAGATTAAATTGCCAACGTCTGTTGGGTCATAGAAAAAGCAAGAGAGTTCCAGAAAAACATCTACTTCTGCTTTTTTGATTACTCCAAAGCCTGTAACTGTGTAGATCATAACAAACTGTGGAAAATTCTTCAAGAGATGGGAATACCAGACCACCTTACCTGCCTCCTGGGAAATCTGTATGCAGGTCAAGAAGCAACAGTTAGAATCGGACATGGAACAACAGACTGATTCCAAGTCGGGAAAGGAGTACGTCAAGGCTGTATATTATCACCCTGCTTATTTAACTTACATGCAGAGTACATCATGCAAAATTCCAGGCTGGATGAAGCACATGCTGGATTCAAGATTGCTGGAAGAAATATCAATAACCTCAGATATGCAGATGATACCACCATTATGGCAGAAAGTGAAGAACTAAAGAGCCTCTTGATGAAAGTGAAAGAGGAAAGTGAAAAAGATGGCTTAAAACAACATTCAGAAAACTAAGATCATGGCATCCAGTCCCATCACTTCATGGCAAATAGATGGGGAAACAGTGGAAACAGTGGCTGACTTTATGTTCTTGGGCTCCAAAATCACTGCAGATGGTGACTGCAGCCATGAAATTAAAAGATGCTTGCTCCTTAGAAGAAAAGCTATGACCAACCTAGATAGCATATTAAAAAGCAGAGACATTACTTTGCCAACAAAGGTCCATCTAGTCAAAGCTATGGTTTTTCCAGTAGTCATGTATGGATATGAGAGTTGGACTATAAAGAAAGCTAAGCAGCGAAGAATTGATGCTTTTGAACTGTGGTGTTAGAGAGGACTGTTGAGAGTTCCTTGGACTGCAAGGAGATCCAACTAGTCAATCCTAAAGGAAATCAGTCTTGAATATTCATTGGGAGGACTGATACTGAAGCTGAAACTCCAATACTTTGGCCACCTGATTCGAAGAACTGACTCCTTGGAAAAGACCCTGATGCCGGAAAAGATTGAAGGCAGGAGGAGAAGGGGACGACAGAGGATGAGATGGTTGGATGGCATCACGGACTTGATGGACATGAGTTGAGTAAGCTCCGGGAGTTGGTGATGGACAGGGAAGCCTGGCGTGCTGCAGTCCATAGGGTCACAAAGAGTCGGACACAACTGAGCGACTGAACTGAACGTCTTCCATTAGTTGGGAGTTTCAGTTCTACAGAAGAGCTCAAAGATGTTGTTATCTGTATCCCTTGAAGCAGAACCAGGACCCTGCCCCGTGGCTGCATTATTGTTTCTTGACTGTTCCTCCCTTGTCTCCAGTCCCCTCCATTCCCTGATTATAAACTGTTTGAAAGGTTTCAGTGCCCAGGAGCCCCACAGGGTCCTGCTTGGTTTCAGAAGGAAGATCAGATTTGGAATTTAGGAAGCTCAATTGAGCAGCCTGTCAGATAGAATTGAAGGAGCCCTAAGATACAGACCTATGGGAGGCTCTAGCACTTGACCAGATCAGAAGTGATGATGAGAACATGTCCTGAGCATGGGAACAAGATCAGATTCAGGAGATATGAGATGTCAGGATGACATAGATGGCTGTCAGGATGACGTAGGTGGTACCATTCAGGAAGGAAGGGGAAACAGAATAACTTAAATTGATTGATAGAAACTCTACTTTTATTACTGAATGTTGGGCCCAACAGGAAGCTGTGATTCTTATCTCAGCCATTGAACTTCACCCCAACTTCAACATTGCCTCATCCATCTCCACTGGCTCAAGGATCAAAGCAATGGGGCTTATAACCATATTTCTCTGATGGTCTGGCCTGGTTCAAGGTTAGGATCTGCAAGGATGGATGAACTGCAGAGATTCCAGTGATTTTCCATGAACACAATTTCTTACAGTTGCTTTTGCTAAATCTTGTGAGTGCCACAGGTTGGAATGCCACTCTACAAAGGCAAAGGTTTGTGTTGTATCCCCAGCACTGAGGACACGTTGCAGGTTCTTAACCAGTATTTATAGAAGGAAGGAATTGACACTCTCAGGTCACCTGAACCCACGAACAAAAGATATGTTTGTGCAAAATAGAACCCAGACTATCTGCTGGGTACAACTATTATAGGCTTTGCTTTTTTTTTTTTTTTTTTTTTTAAAATTTTTATTTTAACTTTAGTTTACTTTACATTACTGTATTGGTTTTGCCAAACATTGACACGAATTCACCACGAGTGTACAAGCGTTCCCAAACATGAATCCCCTCCTTTTTATTTCTTCCTTATAATGAAAAGCTGGGTGTGCAACCCCATGGACTATACAGTCCATGGAATTCTCCAGGCCAGAATACCCAAGTGGGTAGCCTTTCCCTTCTCCAGGGGATTTTTCCCAACCTAGGGACTGAACCCAGATCTCCCGCATTGCAGGGGGAATCTTTACCAGCTGAGCCACAGGAAAGCCCCATGGGTACACTATTATAAATAACAGTGTGATTGACATCTCTGTGCATGTCAGCTTTTTTCTCATCACAAGGCCTTTTATACCTTCTATTATTTCTTCCAGAAATATCCTTTTCCCCATCTTCACGTGACTGAGGTATGACCTCACCCCTCAGGTCTCTCTTGGGGCTCCTTTATTTTTTAACATTTTTAAAATTCATAGTAGCATGATTATAGCAAATACAATTACATTTGATGGCAGTTAATCTTTTTCTTTTTTCTTTTCCATTATAGTTTATCACAGGATATTGTATATAGTTCCCCATGCTATACAGGAGGACCTTGTTGTTTATCCATATAGATCTCCTTTAAAAGGCCTTCTGTGACCTCCTCATTTAAATTGTCCCTCATGGATCTCAGGGTTTTTTCTCTTAGAATATCTTGATTTTCAGTTCCTATGTGTCTGGGATGTGGTAATAATAATAGCAGACATTCATTGATGCCAACTCTGCACCAGGCCCTTCTCTAATAACTACCTACACATTTTATCTGGGGCAAAATGAGGACTGCAGCCCAAGAGGCAGCATCTCTGATATCTCTGAGAGACTGCTCCAAAGCAGCAGTGGGGGAAGGTCAATATATAAGATTTTAGTGAAGAGGGAGTTCAGTACCATTAAGCACTCTTTTTACAAAAGGTTTATTGTTATCATGAGGATCTGATGTCACCATGAAGGGATTTAGTGCTTCTCTAGATATGAGGAGATGCAAGGGTTGAGATCATAAAATCTATTTCTAAAACTATCTATAGTCCTGTCCCACCAGATTCCCTGGAGCACAGAGTGTCTCACTCACCCTGAACTCCCTCAGGGGATGTTGAAGCCAGCAGCCATAGCAGCATGGGCTTCAGTCTCCGTAGAGGCAGGTGGCAAATGCCTTTGTTGTTCAGTTGGCAATGTTCTTGGTAAGTGCCAATTTGTAGTTGACACATGTCTTGAGCATCTCTTTGACTCCTCACAGCTACCCTATGAAGTAAATCCTATTATTATCCTCTTTTTATAGTTCAGGCGCTGGACACACAGAAAGGGCTAGACATTCATTTGGGGTAACTCAGCTTGTAAGTGGAAGAGCCAGGACTGGAACCCAGGCGGTCTGCCTCTTGAGCTTTACCTACTCAATAAATTCATGTTCAACAAAAGTCAAACGAGTGAAGTGTTCACTACATTTTCAGTTATTTTTAAAGTCACTTAGTTGTGTCTGACTCTTGTGACCGCGTGGACTGTAGCCCGCAAGGTTCCTCTGTCCATGGGATTCTCCAGGCAAGAATACTGGAGTGGGTTGCCATTTCCTTCTCCAAATTTTCTTTTTTTGGGGGGAACACGTATCAGCTTTATTAACTTACTTAAAAGCCATGAAACCTCAAACAAAAGAGGCAATGCTTAAAGTTCAGCTGGATGAAGCAAATTAAGCCTTTTCCTTTGCCTGGATCCTCACCATAAATCTTGCCTTTGAATTATCAAATTTGCCACCCCTTGCCTTAGGAATATTGTGATTAATATAGACAGAGGCAGATTTTGTCTAGTCCAGGAGGTGAGAGCAAGAAAGAAAAAATACTGTGTTTGAGTGAAGAAGGTGGGAAAAAGATGCCTTGGATCCTTCTTTGAAACACATAAAGATGATCACATTTTACTAAAGTTCAATCAGGTTACGTGCTCTTCTCCTTTGGGGAGGACGTGTTGAGGAGATAGAGTTTTGTGCTTGCTTTGGCAGCACGTACACTAAAATTGGAATGATGCAGAGAAGATTAGCATGGCCCCTGCATAAGGATGACATGCAAATTCATTCCATGTTTTTTTTATAGCTGATTCACATTGTTGTTCAGCAGAAACTAACACAGCACTGTAAAGCAATTATACTCCAATTAAAAAAACATTAGCCATTAATCCTGAACACCACATACAATGAGAATTACTGGTGTATTTAATCTACCACATTTCTAAAGCATACCATCACTCCTATTAATATAAATTTAAGCCAGCTATACTGGTTTGGGGCTTCCCAGGTGGTGCAGTGGTAAAGAACCCACCTGCCAGTGCAGGAGACTTAAGAGACCTGGGTTTGATCCCTGGTTTGGGAAGATCCCCTGGAGGGAGAAATGGCAACCCCCTCCAGTATACTTGCCTGCAGAATCCCATTGACTAGGAGCCTGGCGGGCTATGGTCTTTAAGGTCACAAAGAGCTGCACATGACTGAAGCGACTTCGCGCACATGTGCACACACACTGCCTTTAAGTTAATGTACTCATAAGGAAATCTTGAGAACTTTAGTGAAGTCACCTCTCCACAGCTCCTGGTGCTAATCCTAGAGGTCAAAGAATTGTTTTGATTTAGACAAACACAAACATAACCAAAGAAAAAATGACTGAGGCAAGAGAAAAAAAAAAATCTTAATAGAAACATCCTCTCTTGTTGTTTAAGGCTTGACTGTGGGGAGAAATCAATAGTCCTTCCAACTCTGAACACACTCTTGAAGTATTTCTCTCCTGTTGGCCTATTTGCAGAAAAATTTAGTTGCTTTTCCTTTTATTTCTTCTAGTATTTACAATAATTTTTAAATTTTTAATTGAGGATAATTGCTTTACAAAGTTGCGTTGGTTTTTGCTGTACAACAAAGCGATTTAGCCATAAGTGTGTGTTTATATATATATATATATATATATATATATATATATGTATATGCCTCCTTCCCCACGGCCCAGCCTGCCTCTCTAGGTCATGCTCGAGGGCCAGGCTGGGCTTCCTGTGCTGCACAGCAGGTTGCTGCTGACTATCTGTTTTACACATGGTGCTGTATATATGTCAGTGCTACACTCTCAACTTAGTTGGTTTTAGAAGAGCATGGAGAAGGCATGGCACCCCACTCCAGTACTCTTGCCTGGAAAATCCCATGGATGGAGGAGCCTGGTAGGCTGCAGTCCATGGGGTCGCTAAGAGTTGGACACGACTCTTAGTGACTTCCCTTTCACTTTTCACTTTCATGCACTGGAGAAGGAAATGGCAACCCACTCCAGTGTTCTTGCCTGGAGAATCCCAGGGATGAGGGAGCCTGGTAGGCTGCCATCTATGGGGTTGCACAGAGTCGAACATGACTGAAGTGACTTAGCAGCAGTAGCAGAAGAGCAAAGCATTCACTCAAAATAACCGCTCAGCAGTTCCTTTCTCCTCTGCTGCTGTCATACTGTGGTCTTTAAGAACATCAGTTCCTTTTTTAAAAGAATAATTTGCCAAATGTGTGATCGTTGGGGAAAGGGCTGTTGATGTTCTGCGCCTCCTGCAACTATTCCCCAAAGTGTTTCCTTGAGGGCTGTACCAGCCAAGCCCCGCCTTCTGCTAACTGTCCTCTCTGGAATTGCTGGCAGCACAAGGAACAGCGGAAGGAGCAGCTGTCCATTGCTGAAGCCTCCGGGGCCGCTGAGGATGCCGGCCAGTACCTGGGCCAGTGGCGGGGCCTGATGGCCGAGCACAGCGCTGCCCTGGAGGAGCTGCAGGAGCGCCTGGACCAGGCTGCCCTGGACGAGCTCAGGGCCTTGACCCTCTCGCTGTCCGAGAAAGCGACAGAGGAGCTGCGGCGCCTGCAGAACTCAGGGATGACCCAGGAGCTGCTCAAGCGTGGGGTGCCTTGGCTCTTCCTGCAGCAGATCCTGGAGGAGCACGGCAGGGACCTGGTGGCCCGGGCCGAGCGGCTGGAGGGCGAGGAGAGGGACCGGGGCCAGGAGGGCGTCCAGAGCGTGAGGCAGAGACTGAAGGACGACGCACTGGAGGCCTCCACGGAGGAGCAGGCAGAGCTGAGACACTGGGAGCACTTGATCTTCACGTGAGTCTTAATCCCTGTGTGTTGCCCTCTCCTCCTCTGTTCCTACTGGTGGGGGAGGGATTCCACCTGCTGGTTATGGGCGTAGCCAGACACATGACACCTGAGACTGAGACTTAATGTGGCCCAAAGAGGGGCTTTCGCCACCTGATGCGAAGAACTGACTCATTTGAAAAGACCCTGATGCTCGGAAAGATTGAAGGCGGGAGGAGAAGGGGGCGACAGAGGATGAGATGGTTGGATGGCATCACTAACTCAATGGGCATGAGTTTGAGCAAACTCCAGGAGTTGGTGATGGACAGGGAGGCCTGGTGTGCTGCAGTCCATGGGGGTCGCAAAGAGTCGGACATGACTGAACGACTGAACTGAACTAAAATAAAGGGGGGCTTTGGTTGTGTGATAGATGCCAGCAAAGCTTTGGCAGCTGTTTGGGGCACGTACATCAGGTTGGAAACTGGAGGAGCCTCAAACACCACCCACATGGGGCAACAGAAAGGAATGAAATGTGGGCAGTGTAGACCAAAAATCTGGGTTTAAATCCCAGCACCACCACCAGCTATCTGAGTGTAGACAAGTTACTTAACCTCTCTGAGCCTCATCTTTCTTGTCTGTGGAATGGGATGACAATGCTCAGTCATTTATGGTGCTTTGAGTAGCACATGTTACTATTGGGTTGTTAGAAAGTGAAAAAAAGTTTTATAAGAAGTCAGGAGGTAAATTTTCTAGTTCTGATCCCATTACTCAGTGATACTATCAAGGATTCAGCCCTCAACATCTTTCTGCTCTGCTATACTCAATGTGCTGCCTTGGTCCTTGGGCTCATCTCTTCATGGTTTCATGATGGCTGCTGCAGCTCCAGGTGTCACACACATCATCTCTTTCTAACATCTGCGGCATTGATCTTCCCTATCCTATTGGGCAGGACTACATCATAAGTCCATGCCAAACTGTTTACCTGCTAGAAGGCTGAAAAGGCCATGATTGTCTTAGACCAGAGGGCTAAGACGTTTTCTTTAGGCTTCGAGGGTTACATGGTTTCTGTAGCAGCTATTCAACTCTGGCTGCAGCGTGAAAACAGCTGCAGACAATCTGTAAATGAACATCACTGTGTTCCAATAGAACTTTATTGACAAAAACAAATAGTGGGCCAGATTTGGTCCATAAGCCACAGATTGCCAATTCATGCCTTAGACCACTCAGTATTCCCTCCCTCGGGCTACTAGGGGTGTTTATATCTCCAACATTGTTGGAGGGTAACCCCTGTAAACAAAAGCTAAGCTGACAAGGGACAAGGAAGTGACTCTAGATTAGACCATTTGATCAGCGTCTAGCAAATGCCAACTCTCAGCACTGACGAGGGGTTGCATGAGCGAGTATGTCAGACTTTTAACACAACCTTTGATCAGAAATAAGTGGATGGTAAGAGGTACCTGCTCTCGTCACCACCATCATTCCTGTGCAGAAAGAACTCAGATTATCAGGAGGAGAACAGACACACAGGTAGATGATTGTGATGAGCAAAGCAGGAGCAGCTAACCAGGTGGTCGTGTGGAGGATCAGGATCTTTACCAGGATAGGAAGCAGGTACATTTTGGGTGGTAGACTCTGAGCTGGTACTGGGAGCCAGAGATGAGGGGACCCTACCCACTGGTGCTGTGCTGAGAGGAGGCAGGACTGGGTGATGAGCAGCTTGGTGGGTCCTTTGTCTGGGTGTGAAATGGGGAGACCAGTCTCACTGCACAAAGAAACAAAATCAAAAGCCCCACCAATAACAGCACAGTGGAGAGAAACAATAGCCCCCACCTCCCTAGTCTATTTATTTAGAGTAATAGAAACTGTTTACGTATAACGGCATAGTTGTGGGCATTTGGCTATAACTTAGTGCTACTTCCTTAAACCAATGGACCCACCAATCAATATTCCATCAAGTTGCTTTCTCTTTGAACAAAGCAACCCAGAAAACCCTGTTCAAGCAAATAAACAAAACCAAAGCCCTTTGACCATTCTTTCCTCAGTGTGACCATTCTGCAGTTTAACTTGGATCTTAGCCACAATTTCAATTCTGAATCTACAGCTCTTTTGATTAGAAATGGTTGTATTGACATAGGACATCCCAGGTGGCTCAGTGGTAAAGAATCCACTTGGCAATGCAGGAGACACAGGATATATGGGTTCAATCCCTGGATCAGGAAGATCTCCTGGAGGAGGACATGGCAACCTACTCCAGTATTCTTGCCTGGAGAATTCCATGAACAGAGAAGCCTGGTGGGCTAGAGTCAATGGGGATCACAAAGAGTTGGACACAACTTAGCAACTGAGTATATACACACTTATTGACGTAGGATCATAGAGGGGGCATTGGGGGTCAGGGGGGCAGGTAGGGGAAGGAGTCCCTCCCAGTGTATCTGCTCAGTCTGTCTGTCCACCTCCTCTCTTGAACCCCATGCTGCTTGCTTGACATCTGTGGTCTTCTCCACCTGCATCAAAGCCTGGGCTCTCCTTGAACCCTTTCAGGGACACCAGATAGCAGAGCGTCATTTTGCAATGCCCTTCCTCCCTTGGTGGCAGTGACATCCATGGAGCAGGGTCCTCCCGGACTCTGTGACGCAGTGCCTCCTCTTTAAGTGCTCTCCCTGGGGACTGACCCTGCACCCAGCGAGGAGAGGTCCCAGCTGTTGTGGAGAGGGAGGTTATCTTGGTGTGGATGAAGTGACCTCTCCTTTCTTTCTCATCTCTCTCTCTCTTTTTTTTTTTTTTTTTGTGGTTATGTCCGTATTTAGCTTACAGTCTTTGTTAGTTTTTGTTGACTTGAACAAACAAGATGCTGTCTTCTCCAAGCCCATACAAATCAGACCCTTAAATGCCACTTCTTATTTGCACAAGCTGTTCTCAGCAGTAATTATTCAGCTCAATCTGCATTTGACCAAAGTCTCTTTGCTTCATCCAACCTGTTTGGGCTGGCTCTTTAAAGTCTGTGGATTGGACTTGACATTCCCATTATCAAATGGTCACCTTCTTTGCCTTCATTTGGTTCCATTTTGCAGGGAATATTACTAAAGCCGCTGCTGATAAAACAGGAAAAGAGAAATCTTACTTTTCTATCAGAAAACCTCTATGATTTTCCCTAGGGTTAAAGAGGGTCAACTAACAGTATACACAATGTGGGTCTGCCTATATACTTTGCTTATTTAAGACTCTAAAAGGCTTCAGCCTTTATTTCTGAGGCATTAAGTAGAAATGACTGCACAATAGTTCGGAAACATGTTTTTATAAGTTTCCTGATTTCAAGCGGGATGGAGTTGCTATAAACCTGGTTTGAGGAAGTGAGAATTAATCAAGAGGCATATTTTACCAGGGAAAGCATGTCTTTAAGACCT
The DNA here is from genome assembly GCA_006410935.1 of Redunca redunca. Taxonomy (NCBI): domain Eukaryota; kingdom Metazoa; phylum Chordata; class Mammalia; order Artiodactyla; family Bovidae; genus Redunca; species Redunca redunca. The sequence goes on from SJYQ01005371.1 coordinate 341,551, forward strand.
TGTTTCTAAACTCCTGCCTGGACGTTGAACTCCTGCAGGGCAAAGACAGTCTCCCGTGTTTCTGTATATCTTGGTGCCTATCTAGTTGAGGATCAAGACCAGACCACCCAGCACATGTGTGCACGTTCAGTTGTGTCTGACACTTTGTATTCTCATAGACTGTAGCCCACCAGGCTCCTCTGCCCGTGGAATTCTCCGGTAAGAAGAGCTGGAGTGGGTTGCCATTTCTTTCTCCAGGGAATCTTCCCAACCCAGAGATCAAACACTCATCTCTTGCATCTTCTGCATTGGTAGGTACACTCTTTACTGCTAGGCACAACCTGGGATGTCCCTAGATCACCCAGGGGAGAATAAAGACTCAGATTCATTTCAGAGTTACTTTCACCTTAGAGGCCACATAAGCAGCAAATATGTGGGGCAAGGATTTCCATGAAGGAAGATACAAAGGAGCACCTGTGGTTTCCTTATGTGCTTCAAAAAAATTGGTGGGTCCCATGGAACCCTGTGGGCTTGAGGCCTTCAGACTGCTTCTGGCTGGGGCCCCACATCAGCTCTGATAGTCTTATTCTGTTCCCAGGAGAGAACTTTCTAGCTGAGCTGAAATTGCACACCCCTCCATGGAAATTTGGGCCTGATAGACCTGGCCCTGGCCTCCCACAGCAATGTCCCACACGTATTTCCAAATTTTAAAGCATCCGCAAAGTGTATTTTCTGCAGCCAGTGCTGATCAGACATTTCCAGAATAATCAAACAGATGATACGATTCCATGTCCAATGAAATATGGTGGCTCGGTGGTAAAGAATCCGTCTGCTGATGCAGGAAACACAGGGTCAATGCCTGGGTGGGGAAGATACCCTGAAGAAAGAAATGACAACTCACTCCAGTATTCTTGATTGGAGAATCCCTTGGACAGAGGAGCCTGGAGGGCTACAGTCCATGGGGGTCACAGAGAGATACAACTGAGCAACTGAGCGCGCACACACACACACACCAACATGACACATATTAGGTGCTGAAGAAACCCTTGTGGAATGAATGCCTGATCCAGGAGATGGCGGGTATTTCTGGACATGGATTTGACTAGTGGAATTTGAGCTTTGAATTTCCACTTCTCATCCCCAGCACAACTCACCTTGTCTTCTTTTCTTGCAAGAACAGACCACTCTTCTTGCTTTTCCAGGAAGCTCTGCTCTTCTGCCTTCTCCCTGTCTGAAGAGGAGCTGCTTGGGATGAGGCAGGAAGTTCACGGCTGCTTCGCTCAGATGGACAGGAGCTTGGCCCTCCCCAAAATCCGGGCCCGAGTCCTGCTGCAACAATTCCAGACAGCTTGGCGAGAAGCAGAGTTCCTGAAACTGGACCAGGCCGTGGCCGCTCCTGAGCTGCAGGTAGGATGGGTGTCTCGGGGCCTCGTGCTGGAAGAGGCAGGGCCTCCTCCAGCTGCTGAGGCTGTAGAATCCGGCTCCACTGCCGCCCTCAGCCCGCACCATGTCAGCACTGGGTATTCCCGGAACCGTCTTAAGTTCTGTAGTGGACACCCTGGTACCTGGCTTAGCACTGTCCACCAGCAGTTATGAGTCTCCAGCACTCACAGTTCACAGGTCCACCCCTCTCCTGGGCGTTGATTGCCCTTGGTGGTGGGAGCCACTCGGTCTGAGAGGTGACTCTCCCTCCTGGCCCCTCCCTTAGCCACAGCCAGTGACCCACACAGGAGGCTTGTGTAAGTGGCATGAGGAAGATGCTAACTGCAGCTCAGGTGGAAAAAGGCATCTCTGATCCCAGGGCTTGGAGGGTGATTGACAGATGCCTGTGTGGGCTAAGTCATTTCAGGCCTGTCTGACTCTTTACGACCCCATGGACTGTAGCCTGCCAGGCTCCTCTGTCCATGGGATTCTCCAGGCAAGAATACTGGAGTGGGCTGCCATGCCCTCCTCCAGGGGTCTTCCTGACCCAGAGATCGAACCCGAGTCTTATGCATTGGCAGGTGTGGTCTTTACCACTAGTGCCACCAGGAAAGCCCTGACATGCCTATAGTGAGCACGTTATGTGCCACGGAGAGGCAGCTCTTGGGTGCTGCATTTACTCCGGAGCCCCCCGTGGGCCAGCCAAGGCCAGAGCCCCTGACCTTACCTAGCCCTTTCCTCCTCCAGTCCTGGTTCCCACACCTCCTGTGGCTTGCTCTGAACTCCTCTCTTAGGAAACGGCGTTCACCCCAGTCCCTGCTATCTCTGGCTCTGCCTCTGGGGAACCTGGCCTCTACAAGGCTTTTGAACTTGCTGTTTCCTCTGCCAGGAACATCACAGGGCCAACTCTTTGCTGTTTCTTCACATCTCAGTTCAGGTGTCATCTACACAGAGGTCCTCCCTGAGCATTATCCAAAGTCATCACCTCCCCAAGCATCCTTCAGAATGCTGTGCTCTTGCTTCTTCGTAGAATTGATCGCTATTTGGAATGTCCTGGTTACTCAATGTACTCATGGTCTGTTTACCACCCCCACTACCAACAGGCTCCCTGTGTGCAGTTCCCATTCGCCACTCCATCCCAGCATCTAGAATGTGCCTGGCACATAGTAGGTGTGCAGTGAGTGTTATTGATTGAACCAACCAACCACCAGATGTGGGCAGAATGTGGGAGACTTCCCTTGAGGTGATATCACATTGAGGTTGAAAGCATTTCGCATCACTTACACTTCTGTTAACTCAGCTGTGGTTAACAGCAGGGCCGGGAGTAGCTGTTCTGTCCCTGTTACAGATGAGAAAACTGACCAAGAGGAAAAGTGAATTAACTGACTGAGGTAGGACAGAGTAGAAGGACTGGTCTTGGAGCTGGTGCTTTCTGACTTTAAACCCAGTGCTTCTCTTTGAGGAGAAAAAAAAAAAAAATTCAGCCACATCCTTTCTGAATAAAATCAGTGAACAGAACCAACGTGGAAGATTTTACATCATTTCACATTAGAAAAAAAGGCTTCCCGGGTGGCGCTAGTGGTGAGGAATCCACCTGCTGAGGCAGCAGGCATAAACGACTTGGGTTCAGTCCCTGGGTCGGGAAGATCCCCTGGAGAAGGAAATGGCAACCCACTCCAGTATTCTTGCCTACAAAATTCCACGGACAGAGGGGCCTGGTGGGCTACAGTCCACGGGGTCGCAAAGAGGTGGACATGATGACTTAGTATGCACATTAAAAAAATAAAAATAGTGGGTTGAAAATTCCCTGGCAGTCCAGGGGTTAGAACTTGATGCTTCCACTGCAGGGGCCCTGGGTTCCATTCCCGGTTGGGGAACTAAGATCCCAGAGGGTCTGCAGCACAGCCTAAATAAATAAATACATGAAAATAGTTTTTCCAAAACGTTATGATTTTTTCTGAAGTAGATTTTTTTTTTTCTATTTCTCTTATTAGAATGTTGCAAGATATATAAAATGGTGATACTTACAGAGTTAGGGACAGGTTATACCCAAAAATGTGTAAAAGCTTTTGGAACAGTGAATAAAAAAAGAAGTTTCCACATAACGGAACTGAAGTGTGTTTCCCCTGCTTTTGAGCTGAACCAAGGGCCGATCCCAGAAGGAATTTAGTGTCTGACTAAGCTGTTCAAAGTACTGGATTTTGAAGTTGAATTGGCCTTGTGTCCCAGAGGGGCAGAGCATCTGCTCTGGGCCTAAGGTTGCTCCCTGGAAACCTTGCAGAGATGCAGGGGTGGAGGTGAGGGATGGAGCCTGCGGTTGGCTGACCCTGGCTGTCTTCACCAGCAGCACCTTGAGAAGAGCATCACAGCGGGCAGACCTGGGAGGGCACCCCCAGGAGCCACTCTATTGCCAGGCCCTCCTCCCATGCCAGCCTGAGGGTGTGGGCGAGATACCTGCAGGCAAGCAAGCTGGGAGCTCGCACCTAAAAGTTTTTTTTTTATTCTTATTTTATCTTATTTATTACAGCCTTATTTTTCTTATACATAATTTTTTCATCTATAAAATGAGTATAATGAAGATTAATACTGTGGGAATTGTTCGCTCGCCAAGTTGTGTCTGATGTTTTGTGACCCCGTTCACTGCAGCACGCCAGGCTTCCCTGTCATTCACCGTCTCCTGGAGTTTGCTCAGTTTCATGTCCATCGAGTCGGTGATCCCATCCAGCCATCCCATCCTCTGTCGTCCCCTTCTCCGCTTGTCCTCAGTCTTTCCCAGCATCAGGGTCTTTTCCAATGAGTCAGTTCTTCGCATCAGGTGGCCAAAGTATTGGAGCTTCAGCTTCAGCATCAGTCCTTCCAATGAATATTCAGGGTTAATTTCCTCTGGGATGGACTGGTTGGATCTCCTTGCAGTCCAAGGGACTGTCAAGAGTCTCCTTTAGCATCACAATTTGAAAGCATCCATTCTTTGGTTTTCAGCCTTCGGCATTAGATAGACTGATATGTAGAAGAGAATTAATCGTACTCCGTACATCCCCATTCCCTTGGGCCTCCCCATTTGGTCTTTCTTCTGACCACCAGGTAGCCCTCCAGTTTCTTCCCTGTTGATCACCGTTTGGATTCAGTGCCCTAAACAAGAGCAGAATCATCTGGTTGACACATCAGCTGGCCCCTCCCAGGGTTCTCTGACGACTGAGGCAAATGAGTGTCTCAGGCTCTCGTAAACTCTAACAGACTTGCAAGTCAGATTGCTCCCTCCTCTTCCTCCAAGCCTTTCCTTGGCACTTTCTGCCAGGATATAAGTTCTACCATGGTCTCAAGGCTCCACCGAATCTGACCCTTGATGAGCCATGTGCTGGTAAACTGACTCTGGATGGGAGTTCATTGTTCCTGATTTGTAGCATTTTCCCATTTCCCTCATGTCAGTACCCCCTCCAAGGTCAACCAACTTGATATCACAGCACGTGGGCGCTGAGAGAGGTGTACGTGATCAGAGCCCCTGCCCCACTCTGGCTTCACCCCCTCCCAGTGCCAATCCTTGCTGTAGGTTTCAGGATCTTACCCTCCAGGCCAGCTCTGTTCCTCATAGGCCCTGACTCACAATTTCCTTTTTTAGTGTGGTCTTACTTCCTTTAGAACAGGAGATGAAAACTGTAGTTCACTCATAAAGTCAGTGAGCCCAACCTGAGTACTTAGACATTGGGCTCAGGGGTCAGGGGGCTCACTGTCGAGTGCTCAGGGCTCCTGTGATGTGGCTGAGGCCACTGATTCTGTTCTCCTGGCCTCTGTCAAATGGGGCGTCTGAACTCAGTGAATTCTCCTTTCGGTGCTGGCCTCCTCTGAGTGGGCTAGGGCAAGCCCCAAGGACAAGCTGGTCCCCTCTAGTATTATCACTGTGGTCATGAGAGCCAGGGCAGAGACTGGTGGGCAGGCCTGAGTCCCGGTCGAGAGCAGGCTCTGGGGGCTCATGGCAATGAAAGAGAGGAGCAAAGGCGGGCATGTGAGCCAGGGAGCGCAAAGCACCCGTTCTCGTGGGGGTGGCCGCTGACCACACGTTGCTGAGCCTCTGAGGTGGGGTGTGTTGCGTTGTGGTGGCCGTGCTCCGTCCGGCTGTGCTGCGTTGGGCTGTGTTTTGCCGTGTTGTCGTGCCCTGTCGTCACATTCTCACGTTATGTGCCCTCTGATGTCGCAGCATGCTGCCGTGTCACGGATATGGCCTGTTGCTGTGTCACACTGCATTGTGTTAGGCTGTGCTGCACTGTGTGACGTCGTTGTGTTTCGTATGCTATATAATGTTGTTATGTTTATGTGGCTTAAGGGCTTCCCCGGGGGCTCAGTAAAGAATCCACCTGCACTGCAGGAGACCTGGGTTTGATCCCTGGGCTGGGAAGAACCCCTGGAGAAGGGAATGGCTACCCATTCCAGTATTCTTGCCTGGAGAAGCCCATGGACACAGGAGCCACGGGGTCACAAAGAGTCGGACATGACTAAGCGACTAACACTTACGTTACACTGTGTTTTGTTTTGGCAGTAATCTTGTGAGGTGGGCGCTATTATCTCCATTTTATAGGTATGGAAACGGAGGCTCAGAGATTGTAGCATCTGCTACACTCATTCATTCATTCCTTGAATATCAGTTTACTGAGCACCCACGACCTCTTCCTTAACCCCTCTCACATTTGCTGAGGGCTTCAGATCTTTGGGGTCTGTTCCCAGATTTTCACACTCCTGACACCTTGTCCTGCCAGGCTCAGCTACAGTGCCACTTCCTCACATTTGTGAGCAGCTAGTATGTGTGTGCAGGGTGTGCAGACTGCTGTTCTAGGAGGATGGTCTATGTCAACACCCCCTGCCCTGGCCCCCAAGCACGGTGTTTCCTTGAATGGATGCATGCAGATGTCCTCAGCAGCCATACACCTCTGCAGACATGTCCCCGTCCACCCAATATAAGATAAGAGCCAGCACGCTCATTCCATCGCCTTATCTTCATGGCGCTCTCTGACCCTCTGAGAGTGTCTCTGTCCATCTGCAAAGCTCCGGTGCTGCCCACAAGCAACCTTCTCCTCCCCTTGGTGGGACGAGCCCGCAGGGTACACCAAAACCAAAGGCCAGTGACCGGAGCTCCTTCCAGGAAAGGCTTCATCTCTCCACCCCTCTCTGGCTAAGACAGCCATTCGCTGCAGAGAGCTGCAGGAGCCTCTCTGGGCTTGAGGAGATCAAGGGCTGCACCCGCCTGCTGGCGATCACTTTCTCACCCATGTTTTCTCCCCACTCCAGCCACAGTCCAAGGCCAGAAAGCCACGCTCCAAGAGCAGAAGCAAGATAGATCTTTTGAAGAAGTGCATTGAAGATAAAATTCAGCTGTTCGAGGAACAGGCTCCCGAAGACCTGGTGGAAAAGGTCAGTGTTTCAACTGCCACTCATCACAGGGCTGCCCGCCGCCTGGTTTGAGGGCACACAGAGCCCTCAGGGGCTGTGAGTGTCCGCCTCCATCCTGCACCCGGCTTTCACGCCGTGCTCCTGCACGTGGGCACCGTGCCTTTCCTCCTGGTCCTTCTGCCTGGAACGCTTTTCCTCTACCTCTCCACCCAGAGGTCTCAGGTGTGTCCTTCGGGCTTCCCCCTGGCTCCGTGCCGAGGGGTTCACTTGTGCTGTTTCCCGCTGTCTCCCCGTATATCTTGCCTGCAACCTGACCTCCCTCTCCAGCCCCCTTTTCTCACCTCCCCACCAAGGCTTTGGTTTGTCTGTACACCACGTACGACCACATGCTGCTGACCTGTCCTTCCCTCTTCCTGGATTTACCTTTCTGTCTTTCTTTACCTGGACAAGTCAACTTTGTCCTCAGCTGTCCTCGGGTGTCTCTTCTTCCAGGAAGCCTTCCTGGAACACCCGCTTTCCCTCTCACCCCTCCCCACCCCCGCCACCCCCAGCAGCTCCCTTTCCTGTCCCAGCATGCCTCACACTGTGCCTTCATCCACTAGGATGCTGAAGGGACCATGATCCCTCCGGTGGTCCCCGCTCTCAGAGATGCAGATTCTAGACAGAAAGCTCTTAAAATGCAAGACTGTGGTCAGCACAGTTAAAGAAATGAGTAAGATGCTGTGATAGTGACGGGGCAGGGGGATGGTGAGAGGGAAGTGGAATCAGCAGCGGGTCGGAAGGTCAGGTCAGGTGTCTCTGAGGAGGTGACATTTAGGAGTCAACACCACGTTGTCACTGCTGGGGTGCCTGCCACCTCCCCCAGTAAGGGCAGGCCCCCAGGGGAGTGTGCCAGTGAATGGATGTATGGACCATATTCTAGAGCTGCTGTTTTTCTTCCTACCTTCTGTCCCACAGGTCCTTTGCCTAAGTTTTAAAATTATTATTATTTTTTAATGTGATTGTATTTCTCAGAACACAAATGCATCATCTGGCAAAGGGCCATAGCACCTGCTCTGGGCAAGGTCAGGCCCCTTCCCGGTGTGCCAGGTTGCTGATGTCCTATAAGACCAAGCGGTAGCACCCTTATTCCCACTCGTGTGCTATTGAGACATGAGACAAAGACTAAGGCAGGTACAGGTGGAAATACGACCTGTCTTACTGTTCAAGGCTAATTCAGAAGCTAGAAATTATATGAGCGCCAAATGGGCTTGTTAAGCACCCCCAGAATTAAACGGACCAACCTGAGGCATCCCTGGGGTGTCCTGGGGACAGGCTTCCTGGAGGAACAGGAGTGGGGCTCCAGAGCAGAGCTGAGCCAAGCCTGCCCAGTGGATACCTAGTTCACCCAGGAGGGGAAGAGGAAAGGGATGGAGGGGGCAGGGGCTACATGGAGGAACTAGCAACATGGCAGGCATGGCAAGACATTTCTCCCAGTGCACACTGGTTTGGAACCCACTGTCAGACTTAAGGGGGCTTCCCCAGTGGCTCAGTGGTAAAAGAATCTGCCTGCAATGCATCAGCTGCAGGAGACTCAGGTTCGATCCCTGGGTTGGGAAGATCCCCTGGAGGAGAGCATGGCAACCCACTCCATATTCTTGCCTGGAGAATCCATGGACAGACGAGCCTGGCATGTTACAATCCATAGGGTCCCAAAGAGTCAGACATGACTGAAGTGACTTAGCATGCATGCATGCACGTCAGACATAAGGTGGATATTGTCGGAGAAGAATAAGTTAGGGTTTGGTTTGGTGGGAGTAATGGGTGGCCTGAGCCATAGCCAAGGACAAAGTGCAGGTTTGGAGGCACCCAGAGAGCCCGTAGCCCCATACAGAGGCTGGTCTGCTGGAGTCTGGGGTCTACCAAGGGGGTGTGGGAGCAGATTTGTGGTGGAAAGATCTCAAGTGTTGGCTAGGAAGACAGGCTAGGTCTCATCAGTGCCAAAGAAGGTGGAGAGAGACGTGAAGGATGGGGTTAGAAGTTCCCCAGGTTTCCTGAGCCAGACGCAGCAGCCCACCTTCCCTGAGTTCCCCTGACCCCACGTACATCCACCATTCTGATCTGTTTCTCATTTATTCCATAGGCTTTACCCCTCCTGACTTCCCTAAGAAATAGGAATGACCCATATCCCTATTTTACAGAAGTGGAAACTGAGTCTCCAACCGAGTTCACCTGAGTTTCTGTAACCAGGAGGTGGTGGGCCCAGCATTTCAAAGCTCTATCTCATCTTCGTTTTCAGGACCGACAGGGAATATTCTCACGGAACACGGTTATTTCCTGCAGTTGTGCAGTGTTGGATGAGCACGCTTTGGCTCCCACATCTGTTAAATAGAGAGTGACAGCAATAGCCCACCAGTTTGTGAGGAGCAGTGGGCTGGAAGGTGCCTTTTACTTTGGAGTGGGCTCCGTGCCCATTTCTCCCAGTGATGGAGCAGCTCATAGACCACCCGAACCCAGGCTCACAGAGAAAGGCAGCCAAGGGTCACTTGTCAGCTGTGACCTTTTCACGACAGGCCATCTTCACAAATGGCCGTTTCACTGCGGCAAATGCCAGTAAAATAGGCACTCCCCAGTCCGTGGCTTTGATGTTCCTCCCGAAATTGATCGGCCGCATCTCAGCATCCAAGTGGCCGTTGTTCAGATTTTTTATTGCAGGGTAATTGCAGAGAAATGACAGTGTTTGGGCGGGGGCCGGGGCGGTGTGGTATGCCAACAGCTAAGAGTTGTTTGATCTTGTTTCAGCACCAGGAAGCCCCTCTAAGCTCGTGCAGCTGTCTAGATGAAACAAGGGGGTTGTGGACCACTGCCCCAAGACCCGTGGTCAAGCCCTGGCCTGGCTGGCAGCCGGGTGTCCCCAAGGGGACCACCGCTTCACGGCTGGGGCTGCAGAGCAGGCTGGGAGCACCTGGCAGACACCCCCTTTCTTAAATAGAATCTGCATCAGATATCCCCCCACCCTCAGCCCCAGATCGCTATGTCCCTGGTCGGGACTCTTCTGTCTGGAAAGGCTGAGGGAATTACCCAAAGTCATGCCATCAGGGAGGGGTTGAGCTGGGGCTCCCACAAGGCACGTCTGTCTCCATCACCTGTGCCCTTCCTGTCACGGGGCTGGGCTTGTAGTGATTGCAAGGAGGCTTCCGTCTCCCAGCAGGACTGGTTGATCCTCCTCCTGAAATCCCCTCGCTTGCTTCCATCTTTTTTCTTTTCCTTGACCTCCTTGGCTTTCCCCTTTTCCTCTGCCCCTTCACCTCCTCCTGTAAGAAACGTTTTGTGGCCTTTTCTCTGGGCTTGGCCCTGTTCTAGGATCCTGCTCTTGAGACGTTCAGTTTTAGATGAGCAGGCAATTTGTGCATGGGCCTTTTAGAAGTTTGCCTCTTTCTTTCACATGAAAGCCTCCCCGACTACCCTGAACTCTGCCTTGAATGAGGGGAGTGTGACTCATTTGGAAAGAACTGTGTGACTGATTTAGAGAGGAAAAGAGAGACCAGCAGAGGGATGAATGCTGGCTTCCTACCTGCCCACCTTTTCTGTCCGGTAGAGAGGTTATCAGAGTAAGGCGTTAACTCTGGTCAGAGGAGCTGTCCAGGGTGTCTGGAGTACACCCGTGACCCTCCACAGATACCTGGTCCTTCTGATGGGCTCATTACAAATGCACAGATGCAGACTTTCAACCTGGGAGTTGTTGGGAGGGGCATATATATTTTAGAATAACATAGCCAAGTTCCAAAAGAAATCTTTGTTGAGGTTAAACTAAAATTAGAGGCTCACTTGAGAATTGTCTTCTTCTCCAAAAAGTTGGAATATTTCTTATTTTATGTGGACCTTCTTTTAGGATCTTTAATAGATTTTACATTTGTTTCCATTATATAGGGTGAACCTCCATCTTGATATGCTTGGGACAGTTCCAGTCTCCCCTTCACCCCCATGTCTGTTCCCATTAGCTTTCCCTTATACTTTAAGCTTAGGTGACAAATTCTAGGGTCACATATACCTAAGGTCTTATGTATTCCTTATGGCGATTCCCAGATGTGTTACAGGTTTGGTTGCAATTGTGAATGATGATCTATTTTTAATTATGTTTGGAGCTTATTTGATGCTGTTGTAAAAAAGTCTTACCAATTTTAAAAGTCTTTCCAGACTTCCTTCTTCTGTCTCCAGAGCCAGACTGCTGGGTGCAAGTCCTGGCTCTGCCACTTTCTAGCTGTGTGACTTTGAACAAGTTGCTTAACCACTCTGTGTCCTCCCTAGCGTGCTCATCTTTCAAGTGTGATGGCAGATGCACCTACCTCTTGGGATGGTTGTGAGCACGTACCTGTTGATTCTACTGATTTTTTGCCTAATAATTTTTGTGCTAAGTGGCTTCATTCATGTCCGACTCTTTACAATACTATGTACTGTAGCCTGCCAGTTTCCTCTGTTCATGGGATTTCCCAGGCAAGAATATACTGGAGTGGGTTGCCATTCCCTTCTCCAGGAGATCTTCCTGGAGATCCAGGAGATCCTAGGGATCGAACCAGTGTTTCTTACATCTCCTGCACTGGCAGGCAGGTTCTTACCAGTAGCACCACCTGAGAAACCCATAGTAATTCATACTGTATGCAAATAATCACAGTTTCATAACCTCCCTTCTGATCCTTGCACCTCAATTATTTTTCTTATCAGTTTGTGTCCTTGTCTGGTTATTCTATCAACGCTCTCATTTCCATTGGTCGATTTTTCTCTAGATTATGAATCATATTTTCGTGCTTCTTTGCACGCATGGTAATTTTTTATTGGATACTAAACATTGTAGATTATACATGTTAGGTACTGGCTTTTGTATTTTCTTTATTATTGTTGGAGTTTTGACATGTACATATATTGGGATTCATTTTGTCCTTTCAAGACTTGCCTTATTAGGCTGGGTCCAGAGCTGGCTTTAGTCGAGAGCTAAGGTTATTCCCGCTGCTGAGGCAACACCCTTCTTAGAACTCGACCTACTGTGTTGGGTGTTATGGAGTCTTTCATTCTGGGTACTGGGAACACAAACTCTTCCTAGCTCTATGTGAGCTCCAGCAATGGTTCTGCCTCTTATTTCTGATGGTTCTTTCCCCAGCCTGGCATGGGTTTGTTTTTCAAGCATGCACAGTACTCAGCCAGAGCTTTGAGGTCACTCCTGCAAATCTCTGGATCTCTTCCTCTCTCTGGGCAGCTCCCTCTTCCTTGGAACTCTGCTTCACAGATTCGAGACATAGTGGCCTCCTAAACTGTGCTTCTGTTTTCTGAAGCTACCGAGACTGCTGGTCTCCCCCTGCGTTTCCCACTACATCCTTTTAGGTCCTAGGAACTGCATTCAGGCTGGAACCTGGGGCGGCCGTGGAGCTCACCTTTGTCTATTTCCTTTCCTCTCAAGAATCCCAGTCCTGTGCTTCCCATTGTTGAGTCTGAAAACTGTTTCATCATGTGGTTTGTCTAGTTTTTTAAAAAGATTTGTTTGATGTGGACCATTTTGAAAGTCCTTATTGAATTGGCTACAATATTGCTTCTGTTTTGTTTTGGTTTTCTGACTGTGAGGCATGTGGCATCTTAACTCCCCCACCAGGGATGGAACCCGCACCCCCTGCATTGGAAGGCGAAGTCATCACCACCCCCAGGGAAATTATCTACTTGTGGGAAAGCAAATCTGGTTCATGAGTAGATTTGTTTCTTCTGCCATGGCCAGAGCAGACTTTTTAACTTATCCTTTGGTGACTGATTTTTAATTTTAACAGATCCTTCAAAAAAAAAAAAAAGGAAACCTTATCCTTTTGTTATTGGTTTCTACTCTTAGTATGTATTAGAGAACGAAGTGTATATGATAACACGTGTCTGGAATTTATGGAGGGTTACTTGTGGCTTTATTTGTCCTCAGAAAGGCTGAGAATTTTCTGTTAGATACGGAGAAAGGAGCAGTAGGAGTCAGGCAGGACCTGGACCGTGAGGGGCCTGGAAGGCTGCACTGAGAAGCTTGGACCTTTCAGGGAAACATTGCTGGGATTTAGGCACTTCGTAGAGACTCCTTTGCAGGATATATTCATTAGTGGTTCTGGAAGTTGGTCTCTGCTGGTTGGTCCTCCTCTCATGACCTCTGCTCTCATTGGCTCTCAGGTTGGGGGCCGTGTCTTAGACTTTCCACTTCTTTACCTTCTGTTTCCAAGTGTGAGATGGAGGTACAGTTGCAGTCCCAGCCCCAGTCAAGAGCTGGGTTCATCTCTGGGGACACCAGACAGCAAGAATAAGATTCCAAGGTGGGTTTGATTGATGGTCAGAGCTGTTCTCTGCAGGGGTCGATCATGTCAGTGCTTTTACCATCTCCTGGAGGGCCACCAAGGGGGGCGGCTCGGAGGCACGTGCCCAACTGGTAAAGGGACATTTGAGCATCTACCCTGGGCTTCCCAGGTGGTGCTAGTGGTAAATAACCCACCTGCCAGTGCAGCTTAGACCTGAGAGACACAGGTTTGATCCTTTGATTGGGAAAATCCCCGGGAGAAGGACATGGCAACCCACTCCAGCATTCTTGCCTGGAGAATTCCATGGACAGAGGAGCCTGGTGGGCTATACTCCATGGGGTCACAAAGAGGTGGACAGGACTGAAGCAACTTAGCACGCACACATGGACCTTGAACTTCAGGAGACTCTCAAGAGCTTGGGGCAGTTGGTCAGTTTGTAGGGCTGGAAGGCTGCCACTCATAGTGGCCTCTGGCCAAGGTTTTACTTGTGGAATGCCTTGACCAGGACAGAGAATGTGGCTTCTTTCTCCTGCTTTAATGCCTGGGCCAGTCCATAGAGCAGAGTAGAAAACGGAGCACAAACTATGTGGCTCATTCTTACTTTCCAGCCATTAGAAATAGATCTATCTGTCTATTGATCTGTCTCTCTATATTCATCTAGCTATCTATGTCTATCTGTCACCTCTATGCCTATCTATCATCTATCATCTCTGCTTTTTTACTTAATGCTGGAATTGCAAGATTTTTCATATCAGTACATGACAGTTTCCTCATTGGTTTTTTCTTCAGTATAGCATTTCATGATATGAATGAACCCTACATGACTTAACTGATGCTCAGTTAAGAGACATTTAGGTTCTTTTCAATCTCTTGGTATTTCAAATGATCTTGGAACCTCTGTGTGTATCCCACGCCCCTCTGTAGTAAATCGAGTAGAGCAACTCTTCCTATTTCCACTTCATAGGTAAGAATACTGAAACTCAGAAAGGTTGAGAGGCCTGTCCAAGATCACAGAGCTGTGGAGTGGTGGAATAAAGCCTAAAGCACAGGTCTCTTGATGCTCATTTCTTTGTTCTATTAGCCAATTTTTATTTGATAGGTCCAGAAATGAAGACTATTTCAGTTCATCTTTGGTGTGTTCTCTTGCTGGTTTTGCACAGAGTATATCCATCTAGTCAAAGCTATGGTTTTTCCAGGGGTCATGTATGGATGTGAGAGTTGGACTATAAGGAAACCTGAGCACCGAGGAATTGATGCTTTTGAACTGTGGTGTTGGAGAAGACTCTTGAGAGTCTCTTAGACTGCAAGGAGATCAAGCCAGTCAATCCTAAAGGAAATCAATCCAGAGTATTCGTTGGAAGGGCTGATGCTGAAGCTAAAGCTCCATTACTTTGGCCACCTGATGTGAAGGAATGACTCATTGGAAAAGACCCTGATCCTGGGAAAGATTGAAGACAGGAGGAGAAGGGGATGACAGAGGATGAGATGGTTAGATGGCATCACCGATTTGATGGACATGAGTTTGAGCAAGCTCCGGGAATTGGTGATGGACAGGGAAGCCTTGCATGCTGCAGTCCATGGGGTTCTCAAAGAATCAGACACAACTGAGCAGCTGAACTGAACTGATATACAAATTTCTCATATATATCTTTGGGCTTCCCTGGTGGCTCAGATGGTAAAGAATCTGCCTGCAATGCAGGAGACCTCATATATATCTTTCAGTTCAGTTCAGTTCAGTCACTTAGTTGTGTTCGACCCTTTGCAACCCCATGAATCACAGCATGCCAGGCCTCCCTGTCCATCACCAACTCCCGGAGTTCACCCAGACTCACGTCCATCGAGTCCGTGATGCCATCCAGCCATCTCATCCTCTGTTGTCCCCTTCTCCTCCTGCCCCCAGTCCCTCCCAGCATCAGAGTCTTTTCCAATGAGTCAGTCAACTCTTCGCATGAGGTGGCCAAAGTACTGGAGTTTCAGCTTTAGCATCATTCCTTCCAAAGCAATCCCAGGGTTGATGTCCTTCAGAATGGACTGGTTGGATCTCCTTGCAGTCCAAGGGACTCTCAAGAGTCTTCTCCAACACCACAGTTCAAAAGCATCAATTCTTCGGCGCTCAGCCTTCACAGTCCAACTCACATCCATACATGACTATCTTTAGGGACATTCAAATATAAATGAAAATGGCAAGACTGTATTTTCTGCTCACCCATGATTTCTGGTATTGTCTTAATGATGCCCTCTGTCTGAGTGCCGTGTCTGCCACATAACCATTCACCCATTCATTATTCATTCACTGTTTCCAGGTTTCAGAATATGCCATGCTTGCACACTTCATTAGCAATCCCTTCATCAGGAGTGACACTCCTGCACTGCAATCGACCATGCACCCCAGTGTGTTTCTGCAGCAGCCTCAGCAATTATGCAGAGGTGACCGGAGCAGGAGCAGCTTCTGTCAGCAACAGCTCTTCACATACCTGTCATTTCAAAAGTGACTGGAGCTTAAGCATGAGAATAATGTGCTTTTTCAGATGACCTGACAAGAGAGAAAATTGATGGTGCAGGTCCTTATAAAGCTTGGGAGAGGAAAAAAAAAAAAGTACTTTGGAAGGGAAAATCCATTCATCCACCTACAAAGACCAGGAAAGCCTCCAGATGGTTTTCTTCCTGTCTGCTCTTGACCTTGTTTTACCCCTCAAGGCAGAGTCTGTCAGTCATCTCCCTGAAGCACCAGTTTAAGGGAATTTCCTTGTTTTTAATTTTTATCTTATTTTGAAGTACAGTTGATTAACTGTGTTGTGTTAGTTTCAGGTATATACAACAAAGTGATTCAGTGATATGCATACATATCTATTCCTGGTAAATTCTTTTCCCGTTTAGGTTATTACAGAATATTGAGCAAAGTTCCTAAGAGAAGTTTCATAGGTTCCCACTGCTCCGAAACAAAGCCTAGATTCCTGAGCATTACATTCAAGACCTTACAAACAGTCTTCAGCTTACCTTTCTAGTCTTTTATTCTACTTCTACTTTTCTCATACCAAAATGTTCCCATGGTTATCTTTGGATAGTTTGGTTGTAGTATCATTTTTCTACATCATCCATTCTAAAAGTTCACTTTTCATTTTTATCAAACTTATGCATGCATTCTTTTAAAGAGTTGTGTAATTCTATGAGTTTTGTGCCCCCCCAAAAGCAGCCCTCTCAGCCACACACACCCTCATTTGCAAATCCCTAAGAGGTAACAGCTTGTAATTTTTCAGTTTGATCTTTTGGTGTTTACCTCCATATTGTTAAATACCATGCTTGTCTTCCTGTTTCTTTTGGGTATTTTGTCTGTTTCTTTTGTCTGTTTTGGGTATTATCTATTCACTTTTCTTTGTAGAAGATAAGATATAGCTGTCTTTCTTCTATCATCATGCAACACGTGAGCCCTTCCTATTCTCCCCCATATTCAATGCAGTTAGATCTGTGTTTAAGGTTTCTGTTACTATGATTATTTAAATAGTATCCACATCTAACCCATATAAAAACAGATTTATTTTTTTCCTATATAACTTTTAGTTTTTTCTGGAGTCATTGTTGTCCTTTGGTTTCTTTTTCTTTGGTTACTTTTCTGTGTACTTATCACTAATTCAATCACTTCTTGGTAGATGGCCCAATATCCCATCAGGACCATCACACAAGTCATGTCGTCTATTAATTCCATCTTCTTGAGGACATCTCTCTCTATACCTCTGGAGAGCTGCGCTCCAAAGCAGGCATTGGCCTCTGTACTTCAAGCACAGCTGCCATCTTGAGGTCATGCTATGAATTCCCTTCGCCCTTCTCTTTCCCGATATGTTCCTTTAATGAAATACAGTCAGTTCAGTCACTTAATTGTGTCTGATTCTTTGCAACTCCATGGACTGCAGCACACCAGGCTTCCCTCATCAAGCCCCAGAACTTGCTCAAACTCAATGTCCATCGAGTCAGTGATGGCATCCAACCATCTCATCCTCTGTCATCCCCTTCTCTTCCTGCCTTCAATCTTTCTTAGCATGAGGGTTGTTTCCAATGTCAGTTCTTCAAAGCAGTTGATTGAAGTATTGGAGCTTCAGCTTCAGCATCAGTCCTTCCAATGAATATTCAGGACTGATTTCCTTTAGGATGGACTGGTTGGGGCTCTTTGCAGTCTAAGGGACTCTCAAGAGTCTTCTCCAACACCACAGTTCAAAAGCATTGATTCTTCGGCCCTCAGCTTTCTTTATGGTCCAACTCTCACATCCATACGTGACTACTGGAAAAACCATAGCTTTGACTAAACAGACCTTTGTTGGCAATGTAATATTTCTGTTTTTTAATATGCTGTCTAGGTTGGTCATAGCTTTTCTTCCAAGGAGCAAGCATCTTTTAATTTCATGTCTGCAGTCACCATCTGCAGTGATTTTGGAGCCCAAAAAATAAAGTCAGCCACTGTTTCCATTGTTTCCCCATTGAAATACATCCTGTATTAGTTTCCAAGGAAAGAACACATGGAGGATTTAATATTTTAAAATTTTGCAAGACTGAAAATGTTTCCTTCTGCCCCCATAATTGATGGATAATCTGACCCATCTTGGAATTCTGGAAAATTTTCATGACTTATTTTGATGATTTACTCCTGGTCTTTAATCTGCCTTTCTAGATCTCTAATTATTCAGATGTCAAACTGTTTATCTATTTTTCTTTTGTTTACTAATTTCCTTCTCTTTGTTCTTTTGCTTTACATTCTGGGGAACATCTTAAGTTTTATTTTTCAAACCTTTGAGTTGTGTTTATTTATTTATTTATTTATTTAGGCTGTTCTGAGTCTTCTTTGCTGGGCAGGTTTTCTCTGGTTGTGGCGAATGGGGGCCATTCTCTAGTTGTGGCACCCGGGCTGCTCATTTCAGTGGCCTCTCTTGTGGGGCACCGGCTCTAGAGCATGGACTCAGTAATTGTGGCCCACGGCCCAGCTGCCCTGCAGCATGTGAGATCCTCCTGGACCAGGGACTGAACCCATGTCCCTCGAATTGGTAAGCAGATTCCTCACCATTGAGCCACCAGGGAAGCCCTTGAATTTTTATTTATATTTTTAATTTTCATTTTTTTTTCAAGAGCTTTTTTTCCCTCTCTCAACACTCTCTTCTTAAAGAAATAACATTCTCCTGTTGTTTTAAGGCTTCTATAGCTCTCTGGGAACATTCATTTTTTAAGGTTTTTTTTTTCAATTCCTGCATTCATATTGCTATCTCTACATTCATTAATGTTTTCCCAGGAAAGTGGCCATCCTTGGTGGTCTGCTCATGTTTAAGAATGGAGTACTTAAAAGCTGCTTGGAGTCTCTGAGCTGTAACTGGGGTGTCTGTGATCTTCACTCTGGTGTGATTGGGCTGAACCATGAACTTGGAGAACTCCCAACAACAGTAGTTTTAGAACTTTTCTGAAGTCTGGTCAGAGTTCCCAGAGAAAAGTCTCTTGCCTTGCTGCACATATGTCAGGAGCCAAATGAGGGAAGAGGACTGAGATTTTTAGTAGTCAGTAGGTAAAGCTTCACTTGAGTAGAATAGCCTTAAATAGCCTTTAGTAGAATGGTAGATGCATGTTATAAACCTAATATCTCTCACCAGGAATCTCAATTGTTAATATTTTTCTCCATTTGTGTGTGTTTTATAATTAGAAATGAAGAAATTTCCTAAAGGAGGAAAGAAAACTCTCAATATTATAAGCTATTGTCTTTTATCTTTAGAACAACCCAAAGGAAGCTCTATTTAACTAATTATAGTAATGATAGTGACAATAATAGTAGTAGTAAGAATATGGTAGCTACTGTTTATTAGGGGCTTAAACCACAGGCTATACTAGATTTTGTCACCTGTTATCTTATTGTTTGCTTTACACATACAAAACCGAGACTCAGAGAAGTTAAGCAATTTGTTTAGGTCACATAGCTACTTCGGTAGTAAGAGTTCATAAGAGATGACAGATCATCCATAAAAAAAACTACACTGACTGGTTTAATCAAAGCCCACTGGCCTCCAAAGTCATATTAATCTGTTTGAGATTTTTGCACTTTAATGATCTAGATGATGGGGTGGGTGGAAATGTCTTTCCAGGCATAGAAATCAACTTTTCTATCTTAAGTAATGATGTTTATTTAGCAGGGTGCTATTTCATTCAACAAATATGAACACACCTTTACTGAGTCCACCCCCTTCTTGATGCAAGATAAAGGAGAAAGTCTTAAATTTTGAATCCATCCAGCAAAGCATGATGTAGACTGACCTGCTTTGCAGAGTGGCCAGCCACTCAAATAGGAGTGAATGCTTATATTAAATAGTGTTTCATCAACATCTCCTCCCAGCATTTGGATATAAAATTCCTGATATGACTCCTTTCTGACCTCTGGCTTTCCTTTCTCTTTGTTGGTGACATCCTGGCCTCTTTCATTCCTTGTCCGCTTCTCTCCAAGAAGGATGCTATCTGATTGGTGGTATTAAAGAAGGAACTGAGCTTCCCCCTCTCTTTAGAAGCCCACCTGCCTGCAGGAAGCCCCAATTCTCTGACCATGATGTGATGAGCTTGGGGGGGGGGAGCTGGTTATTTGAGGGAGTGTCCACTCCTTTGCAAACTCATCTGAGCCACATTCTCCAATCTAGTTTTCATCAACATTAAAGCTGACATTCGGTGTCTGGCTGGCTCACCCATGCATCCAGTTGTATTTGTTTCCAAATTTGTGCAAGGAGGAGGGGTGTGATGTCTTGAACTCCTTAGAGTCCCAATAATTCTCTGCTGATTGACAGGTTGATTTTATTTTGCGATAAAGGACATCAGAGAGAGCATAGAAGAAACTCCTTCAAAATGCACATTCTGTCAGGGAAACTAGGAAATTGTTTGAGTTTCACATTTAAAATAAGAGTATTTAGCAGCATACTGTTTTGGAAGTGAATTTCTGTTACTTTAGGTAGCTTGAATATTTAATTAAATCTATCATTAATACTTCATAGAAATGCAAATCTATATCTTTTCCCAGGAGTTCTTTTAGACAAGGATGAAAGGCCCCTTTAGAGGCACATTCTCATGGTGCTGGAATTAACAAATTAAGTTTTCCAAAGAAGAAAGAAATAGGTTGTTAAAGAATTTTTCTTTTCTTAATTTCACTGTCCAAGTTGTTCTTGCAGTATATACAAAAGGCTTTACACTTATCCTCCATTTTAGGAATAACTTTGCATACATAGGGCTTCCCTTGTGGCTCAACTGGTAAAGAATCCTCCTGCAATGCGGGAGACCTGGGTTCGATCCCTGGGTTGGGAAGAGCCCCTGGAAAGGGAAAGGCTACCCACTCCAGTATTCTGGCCTGGAGAATTCCATGGACTGTATAGTCCATGGGGTGGCAAAGAGTCGGACATGACTGAGCGACTTTCACTTTTGCATAAATAAAATGAGATATCCCTCCTGGCCACCTCATTGTACCCTGCGTGTCTCCAGAGGACTAGACCTTCCAGCTTACTGGGGCCGTTACCTGTCCAAAGGTGGGGAAGATTGAAATCACATGGAGGAAACGGGAAAATTTAGCTCATGGCAGGTGTGTCATGCGGGGACCTTTCATCCTTTTCTTGTTTATCTCCCGTCACTCATGTTTTTCCTTTTTAAGAGCTTCAGAAAGCTTTCCACAGCCCCCTTTCTGTTGCCTCCAGAGAAAGGCCACCTACTTTCACCTGGTGGTGAGGGTCTCTGTGCTGTGGTCTCTGTCTGACCTCTATGGCCTTGTCTTCCGCTTTTCCTCTCAGTTTTGGTCTGATTCACCCTTTCATTAATCCCATAGGGACCCCGTGCATTCCGGCCTCAGTGCCTCTGGTTTGCTGGTCCCTCTTCCTGAATGCCTGGATCCTTTAATATCCAGCTCAAATGCTGAGGTCTTCACAACTCCCCCCACTCCCTTCCCTTTCTCCATCCTCTAAACTATCGTAGCCCTATATAAAGATCTCCTTTATGGCACCAACCATGTGCCTGCATGCTCAGTCACTTCAGTCCTGTCTGACCCTTTGTGACGCCATGGACCAGACTCATCTGTCCATGGGATTCTCCAGGTAAGAATACTGGAGTGGGTTGCCATGCATCTTCCCAACCCAGGGATTGACTTGCATCTCCTGCATTGCAGGCAGAGTCTTTGCTACTGAGCCACCAGGGGAGCCTGGCACCAACCATGTCCTACCTTTAATAATAAAATTAAAATGAACAATAAACAAAAACTGCTAACCATCACTGAACACTCCAATGTGTCAGGCACTGTTATAGTCAATTAAAAATAGTGGATTATTTAGTAATCAAAATAATTCTACTTATTTTGCTTCTGGCCAAGACAGAACTTGGAGAAGGAAATGGCAACCCACTCCAGTATTCTTGCCTGGTGAATCCCATGGATAAAGGAGCCTGGTGGGCTATAGTCCATGGGGTCGCAAAGGGTAGGACATGACTGAGCAACTAACACACGCACAAGACAGAATTAAAGCATCAAATTATCCCCTCACCTAAAACACAACCAAAAGGAATGAACAAAATATTTGAAACAATCGTTTTTTGAAAACACTGGTTATTGTTCAGATGATCAGTCATGTCTGACTCTTTGCAACCCCATGGACTGCAGCATGCCAGGCTTTCCTGTCCTTCACCATCTCCCAGAGCTTGCTCAAATTCATGTCCATTGAGTGGATGATGCCATCCAACCATCTCATCCTATATTACCCCCTTCTCCTCCTGCCCTCAATCTTTCCCAGCATCAGGGTCTTTTCTAATGAGTCAGCTCTTCGCATTAGGTGGCCAAAGTACTGGAGTTTCAGCTTCAGCATCAGTCCTTCCAATGAATATTCAGGAATGATTTCCTTTAGGATGGACTGGTTTGATCTCCTTGCAGTCTAAGGGACTCTTGAGAATCTTCTCCAACAACACAAGTTCAAAAGCATCAATTCTTAGGTGCTCAGTTTTCTTTATAGTCCAACTCTCACATCCGTACATGACCACTGGAAAAGCCATAGCTTTGTCTAGATGGATCTTTGTCAGCAAAGTAATGTCTCTGCTTTTTAATATGCCGTCTAGGTTGGTCATAGCTTTTCTTCCAAGGAGCAAGCGTCTTTTAACTTCATGGCTGCAGTCACCATCTGCAGTGATTTTGGAGCCCAAGAAAATACAGTCTGTCACTGTTTCCCTTGTTTCCCCATTTATTTGCCATGAAATGATGGGACTGGATGCCATGATCTTCGTTTTTTAAATGTTGAGTTTTAAGCCAGTTTTTTCACTCTCCTCTTTCACCTTCATCAAGAGGCTTTTTACTTCCTCTTCACTTTCTGCCATAAGGGTGGTGTCATCTGTGTATCTGAGGTTATTGATATTTCTCCAGCAATCTTGATTCCAGCTTGTGCTTCATTCAGCCCAGCATTTCTCATGATGTACTCTGCATATAAGTTAGGGTGACATGTAAAGCCCTAATATACTCCTTCCCCAGTTTGGAACCAGTCCATTGTTCCATGTCTGGTTCTAACTGTTGCTTCTTGACCTGGACAACAATCAAAAGTGAACCTTGAGATACAGGAAACAAACTGAATTGAGCCTATGATCTGGTTACAGATCACCAGGCAGATGGCTGTCCACCTGGTGCTCCAAACCAGGAAGGAGTGGGGTCTAGTAACATCCTTTTGATGACAAGACTTCATGTTTCCTCTGAGCAGGGAAATGAAGTTCTCAAAAAGCAGAGATGTAAAGGTGAAATTAAGGGCTTCATCGAGATATGGTGCTTATGCAGGCTACTTTGGGGGTTGTGCTTTAGCTTCCCGGGCAGGGGAGTGGAATGTATACTTACCCTTAGGGGCTCAAGTAGTGAAATCGGAGAGTTGAGTTGCATGAGCTCAGTCATGTCTGACTCTGCAACCCCATGGCCTGTAGCTCACCAGGCTCCTCTATCATGGAATTCTCCAGGTGAGAATACTGGAGTGGGTTGCCATTTCCTCCTCCAGGGAATCTTCCTGACCCAGAGATCAAATCCGGGTCTCCTATATTGCAAGCAGGTTCTTTACCATCTATTAGACTATGTTGTTCTCTGTAGCAGGTTTTCTAGAGAAAGTGTAAGAGGTAGTAATGTGGAGAAAAAAATGTAGAGATGCTGGAATGAACAAATTATTAATACTTAGCTGAGTGAAGGATTCTTTCATTTAGAATTTCTTCTGAGCCCTTTGGGTGGTAAGGCCCTCCCCCAGAGGAGTTTTGTTCTGCTGGTGCCAACTGGGAAGAGGAGCTTGAGAGATGAAGGAAACACAGAGAAGGGGGCGATAGATATGCAAAGTGAAGTGAAGTCACTCAGTTGTGTCTGACTCTTTGCAAGCTCATAGACTGTAGCCTAACAGGCTCTTCTGTGCATGGGATTTTCCAGGCAAGAATACTGGAGTGGGTTGCCATTTCCTTCTCCAGGAGATCTTCCCAACCCAAGGATTGAACCCAGGTCTCCCCAATACTTAGTTGAGTGAAGGATTCTTTCATTTAGAATTTCTTCTGAGCCCTTCAGGTGCTAGGGCCCTCCCCCGGAGGAGTTTTGTTCTGCTGGGGTAAACAGTGTGGTGCCAACTGGGAAGAGAAGCTTGAGAGGTGAAGGAAACACAGAGAAGGGGGCGATAGATATGCAAAGTGAGGATGCTTCAAAGTGGCTCCTTGGGAACCAGAGATGCAGAGAACAAACAGGAGGTTTTCCGGAGGACGAGGATGCATGGCATTTGAATCATAGCAAAGAGTTTGGATTTGTAGATGCAAGGAGCCTGGTGGGCAGGGCGTGAGCCATCACGGGTATGGAAGTCTAGGTGTGGTGTGGCGGTGACGAAACAGACCAGCTATACCTTAGCCTGGATGGGGGTGGGAAGGGCTTGGAGATCTTGTTAGGAAGACTGAACTTTCATCCTGTAGGATGGGGAAGCTTGAAGGATTTTGCCCTGGACAGCAACACAGTTCAGTTTCCCTCCAAGAATGATAAATATGGAATGAACAGCTAGATTCCAAAAGCCCCGCAGTGAGCGTCTTTATGAGCAGAGGTGCCCTTGCTGTCTTAAATTGCACGCTGAGATTCCAGTACTCTTGCTTTTAACTCTTGAGACCTTCCTCAGGGTCCCAACTGGTTGACTGGCTGCCTACCTGCACCGATACAAATACCACCGATACGGGCTGCTGTTTGTAAGCTGCACGTTCTGTCCTCTGCCCTCCCCTTACTTATGGCTCTCTGGTCTCTGGCTGGCCCCTCCCAGGTCCGAGGAGAATTGCTTCGGGAGAGAGTGCAGCAGCTGGAGGCCCAGGAGGGACTCTTTGCTGAGTCCCTCATCTCCCTGCAGTTCCAGAAGGCGGCGAGGATGGCCAGAACCCTGTGGGCGTACACCACCCTCCTGAGCATCCAGGACCTGCTTCTGGGGGAGCTGAGCGCATCGGAGACCCTGACCAAGTCGGCCTGCATGCAGATTCTGGAGTCACACAGCCCAGTGAGTGCAGAACCCAGGAAGGAAAGGATGCCCGCTACACTGCATCCCTCAGTGGTTCTTTCTGGTGACTGCCTCCATTTCTCCCACCAACAGATGGGTGATCTGCTGTCCTGTCTCTGTCGAGGGGTCCTGGGGAGGGCTGAGTGAGGTAACTTACATGGGAGGCTGGTGTACTGTTGCTGCCCAAGCTCCTCTATTTCATTGCCTTCAGAAAGCAAACCTTTTAAATGTTAGCATTTTTAACATCTGGGAACCTGGGATTCCTCTTGCAGCCAGCAGCTGTTTGTTTCTTTGAGAGTGCTATGGAAAGTAGAGAGAGAAATGGCAACCCACCCCAGTATTCTTGCCTGGAGAATCCCATGGACACAGAAGCCTGGTAGGTTCCCAGTCCATGGGATCCCAAGAGTCAGACACAACTTAGCAACTAAACCACCACCACCATGAAAAGTAGCTGTGTAGCTTTCAATGAGGGCTTCCCAGGTGGCGCCAGTGGTAAAGAACCCACCTGCCAATACGGGAGACGTAAGAGATGCATGCTGGATCCCTGGGTTGGGAAGATCCCCTGGAGGAGGGCATGGCAACCCACTCTGCTGTTCTAGCCTGGAGAATCCCATGGACAGAGCAGCCTGGTGGGCTACAGTCCATGGGGTCACAAAGCACTGGACATGCCTGAAGCAACTTAGCACAGCTTTCAGTGAAGGGCGCCTTAGATGTTATGAAGTATTGGATTTGTTTTTATTTTCAAAATTTTAATTATTACCATTATTTCTACATGCTGTATGTTTTCAAGGTGTGGAAGGTATATTCATAACACAAAAGCTAGCGGCGTAACTGCTTTGAGGACTAATTTTAGTTCCTGTATGTGTAATTTTAGAATTTTATGTATTATTATAATAGTCACCTAAATGGAACTCACATTTATTGAGTGCCATGTGTGTGGCAGGAGAGCACTAACGAGCTGTGTGAAATGGGTCTGCTCTCATTTAAGCATTAATAATTCTTTACTCAATCATGCATCTTAAGACGATTGTTTAAGCATGATTAATAATAAGTTGCAATTTTATGCCTTTTTCCAATTATGCTCTTTGTCAGACATTATGTCAGTTAATCATTGAGCCATGCTGTGAACTCAGTAGTGTTTCTGTGCCCAATTCTCAAGTAAAGAAATGAGATTCAGGCAAGTGGCAGGTCAAGCTTTTTCCAAGGTTTTTCCAAGTTTTTCCAAGGTCCACAGAGCTAGTAAGTGAAATCTATTATTTTCTGACTTTAGCCCCTGGGTCATGTCCACAGATATCTCAGCTGATCCTGTCGATGGAGGTTCCCATTTCTTCATAGAAAATCATAAATAACATTAGACTCTGAAGCATGTGTGCTTGGTTGCCCTGTCGTGTCTGACTCTTTGTAACCCCATGGACTGTAGCCCGCCAGGCTCCTCTGTCCATGGGATTTCCCAGACAAGAATACTGGAGTGGGTTGCCATCTCCTTCTCCAGGGTCCCAGGGATCGAACCTGCATCTCCTGTGTCTTCCACATTGGCAGGCAGATTCTTTACTACTGCGCCACCTGGGAAGCCCAGATTCTGAAGAGTCTAGGCTATTTTTCCAGCAAATAGTCACCCTGCACTGTGAAACCTGCTTGTAGGGATAGAAAGGAAGGGGAAACCTTGTGCTGTATATCCCAGCACAAAACATCCAACACTGGATAAATAAAAATCAATGTACTTTTTCTTGCTTTGTGAGTTCACAGTTCAGTTCAGTTCAGTTCAGTCGTTCAGTCGTGTCCAACTCTTTGTGACCCCATGGATCGCAGCACGCCAGGCCTCCCTGTCCATCACCAACTCCCAGAGTTCACTCAGACTCGCGTCCATCGAGTCCGTGATGCCATCTAGCCATCTCATCCTCTGTCGTCCCCTTCTCCTCCTGCCCCCAATCCCTCCCAGCATCAGAGTCTTTTCCAATGAGTCAACTCTTCCCATGAGGTGGCCGAAGTACTGGAGTTTCAGCTTCAGCATCATTCCTTCCAAAGAAATCCCAGGGTTGATCTCCTTCAGAATGGACTGGTTGGATCTCCTTGCAGTCCAAGGGACTCTCGAGTCTTCTCCAACACCACAGTTCAAAAGCATCAATTCTTCAGCGCTCAGCCTTCTTCACAGTCCAACTCTCACATCCATACATGACCACAGGAAAAACCATAGCCTTGACTAGACGGACCTTAGTCAGCAAAGTAATGTCTCTGCTTTTGAATATACTATCTAGGTTGGTCATAACTTTTCTTCCAAGGAGTAAGCGTCTTTTAATTTCATGGCTGCAATCACCATCTGCAGTGATTTTGGAGCTCCAAAAAATAAAGTCTGACACTGTTTTCACTGTTTTCCATCTACTTCCCATGGAGTGATGGGGCCAGATGCCATGATCTTTGTTTTCTGAATGTTGAGCTTTAAGCCAAGTTTTTCACTCTCCTCTTTTACTTTCATCAAAAGGCTTTTTAATTCTTCACTTTCTGCCATAAGGGTGGTGTCATCCACATATCTGAGGTTATTGATATTTCTCCCAGCAATCTTGATTCCAGCTTGTGTTTCTTCCAGTCCAGCATTTCTCATGATGTACTCTGCATATAAGTTAAATAAGCAGGGTGACAATATACAGCCTTGATGTACTCCTTTTCCTATTTAGAACCAGTCTGTTGTTCCATGTCCAGTTCTAACTGTTGCTTCCTGGCCTGCATACAGATTTCACAGTAGGATGAGGAAAATCCCCAAGGGATGAGGATAGCTTGGAAAAGTCTGAACTCACAGAAAGAGATGAATGCAAACCTAGAGGCTGAAATCCAAAAGCAAAGGGAGAAAACCAGGACCTCCAGGGGTTGGGGGGTTAATTTGAAGGACCAGGAGGTGGGGCTGTGGGATGTCCTGAGGAGTAGAGCAACCAGTGGGGTTGGTGCAGAGGATGGGTGGTCGGGGGAAGCCACTTGTGCTCAAAGGAGGATCACATGTCCATCTCCAGCCCTGCCAGGGTTGGGGGTGGGATGTCCCCTCTGTGAGTTTGTCATCAAAGGTTTCTGCTAACAGGACAAAGGAATTAAAAAGTACTTTAGCCATTCACTCAGAAAATCTCCAAGGTGATGAATTAAATTAGATATGCAAATATCTGGCAAGACTGACCATTTAAAAAAGAGATAAGAAGTAATATCAGAGGTATAAAAGGCAACATGACAATAGATGCCCTAGAGTTTTTAAAAATAACAGAATTCTATGAGCAATAATTTTATGTAGGTGAATGTCAACATTTCTAAAAAATTATAGCTCACCAAAATTGGCTCAAGTAGAAAAAAATCTCCATAGTCCTGTTACCATGAAAGAAACTGATTCAATAGTTTCAGAATCTTCTGACACACACACAAATATCTAACCTTGATAATTTTATAGGTGAACTCCACCAAACCTTAAGGTAGCAAAAATTTCTGATCTCATATGCAAATCATTCAGATGTTAAAAAAAGTAGGGAATATTCCCCATTTCATGAAGCTCATATAACCTTGACACCACAACCAGACATGACTAGTATGAGAAAGAATACATTTTAGTCTTACCTATGAGCCTGCTGCTGCTGCGTGGCTTCAGTCGTGTCTGACTCTGTGCCACCCGACAGACGGCAGCCCACCAGGCTCCCCCGTCCCTGGGATTCTCCAGCCAAGAACACTGGAGTGGGTTGCCATTTCCTTCTCCAAGGCATGAAAGTGAAAAGTGAAAGTGAAGTCGCTCAGTCGTGTCTGACTCTCAGCGACCCCATGGACTGTAGCCCACCAGGCTCCTCTGTCCATGGGATTTTCCAGGCAGGAGTACTGGAGTGGGGTGCCATTGCCTTCTCCATACCTATGAGCCTAACAAAATATTAATGAATAATCCAATCATCTATAAAAAGATACAGCACAACCAGTATGAGTTTTTACCTGGAAGGTAAGGTTGGTTTAACACTAAAACATGTATGAACAAAATTCATCAGATCAACAGATTAAAGAAACGCAATTCCTGTGATTATTTTGGTATTAACAGAACAGGTGATTTATTGAATTCAGCGCTCATCTAATGTAAGACTCCTTAGCGAATTAGTAATAGGTGGAAATCCTGCAAGGTATTTACCCAAAACCCACAGGGAGTATCACTGGTAGGTGATTGGCGTGGAGGCAAGGCCACTGCCTGGAATTACAGGTGAAGGAGGTGAGGTCTTCAGAGGAGGGGCAGGACCATGGTCACGTGTCAAGCAAATAAGCAACAATTGAGACACTAGGAGCAGCTGGCTTTTAATTCCCAATTCATCTCTTCATGATAATGAAGTATAGAGGGGAAGGAGGAGTTTATGAACTCTCTGAGAAACACCTCAATTAAACCGTAAGACACCTAATGGCCCTTTTTACTTGCAACAACCCTCGTTTCTACTAGCAATTGGGTAGCACAATACTTACATTTTCAATTTTACGTTAAAGCCCTTTTGAGTGACATCAAAGCTTCCTTATTCTTGAATGTGCTTGAAGTAGAAGAGTTAATATGTCCTGAATTGGAAGCAACTGATAAAACTATGGATACAATGCTGGTTGTTTTTTTTTTTAATGAAGATTTACATTTGGAGGGAAGACAAACCTATCATTTTACACTTGATATTAGACTGTCATCCTGCAATTTGATCATTCTGGGAAAACCACTTTCCTGTTGGGAATGGGCTTTTAAGCTGTTACACATTCAGAATTTAAAAAGCATGAAATGAAATGCTTTGGAAATAGTGATTCCTAAGAAAACTGTGTCAGGTTCCCTTCATTTGATGAAGCATTTAGACTCATTTTGTGAAACTGGACCACAGAAAGGACATAACTGAATCATGGGGTTGAATGGCAATCATGGGCAGCTTTAAATGTGATGGTCTTCCTCATAACACATCATGTGACCCCAGGCTAACTGCACCCACTGTATTTAATCCAGTTTAAGTTGCTTTGTCGGAGAAGGCAATGGCACTCCAATCCAGTACTCTTGCCAGGAAAATCCATTGGACAGAGGAGCCTGGTAGGTTGCCAGTCCATGGGGTCGCTAGGAGTCGGACATGACTGAGCAACTTCACTTTCACTTTTCACTTTCATGCCTTGGAGAAGGAAATGGCAACCCACTCCAGTGTTCTTGCCTGGAGAATCCCAGGGACGGGGGAGCCTGGTGAGCTGCCGTCTGTTGGGTGGCACAGAGTCGGACAAGACTGAAGCGACTTAGCAGCAGCAAGTTGCTTTGTGCATATCTACTTTTCCAAGCCTGGACTGGACGTCTTCCTTTTCTGTCCTCTGCCTTACTGCCCGCTCACCACCAGTCACTCAGTCTGTTGATTCTGCCTTAATTTTCTCACTTTTGACCTTTGCCACCCAGCTTCGCTACTCAGACAAATCTAGACCTGAAAACAAAAAATCACCCCAGGAGTAGCTCTCATCAGGGCCAGGGCATCGTGTTAAGTGTGCAGACTTTCTGGCAGCCCCGAGATGTTTTTATTCCCATTCTACAGGTGGAGTTGAGGCTTAGGACTGTTAACTCATTTTACCACAGGCCCAGAACTGGGAATCAAAGCCTGCACCTCCTGCTTGCAAAGCCCAGTTCCTGTTCTCACACCAATTCCCACCTGCCTCCTTCTTTCCCTCCTACAGTCTCCTCCACCCTTCAGCCAGAGCAACATTTCTGAAAAATAAAAATAATTAGTGACAGCCCCATTCCCAGCTCCATATTTGAATATCTCCCCTCTACCCCTCCCTTCCTCAGACCCTGCATTTTAGCCCTTGGACCTTCCTGAATGCTTGAGATACATTCAGGCCTCAGTTCCTTTGAAGGACCTCTGTCTAGAAAGCTTCTGCTGCCCACCCTACAATCTCCTCTCTGGCAGCTGCAACAAGCCAAATGTTGCCTCTTCTGTGAAGCCATCCATGATTCCCTTGGGCAGAGTTGATTTCTCCTAGCTCTGTGCTCGTCACCCTCCATCTAGATTCCCTGAGGTGACTTGTTACCTGTCACTGTATCTGTGTTTGCACAACTGTCTCCCACGCTAGACCGTGAGTTTCCAGAGTCTAGGGGCCATGTCTCATTCACCCCGGAATCCCTCATGCCCAGTAAACGGCCTGGAACTGTCTGTCTTCATCATCATCATCTACCCATCTGTCCATCCATCCATTCATTCAGCAGATGGCTACAGAGTGCTTTCCAGAGACAATGGGAGAAAGAGATAGGGCCCCGAGTTAGAGAAACCTGAAGTTACTCCTCTCTCAGGTTCTTGGGACTTCACATGTCCTTACACTCTCTGCTCCTTAGCTAACTTATTTATAAAATGGGGTATTAACAAATCCCTAGTTTGTGCTGGTTTTCGAAGGTCAAATACATTAATTCATGTAAAGATACCATGAATCGAATCTAGCACAATGTGGAAGTTCAGTGCATGCTAATTGCCATTATTATTATTAATAATAAGATGATGCTGATTATTGTGATTCCATAGGCCAGGTGCCTGCTTCCAGGGGAAGCTGCGGCTGCTGTTCAGTCACTCAGTCATGTCCAACTCTTGCGACTCCATGAATTGTAGCCTGCCAGGCTCCTTTGTTCATGGGATTCTCCAGGCAAGAATACTGGAGTGGGTTGCCATTTCCTTCTCCAGGGGATCTTCCAGACCCAGGGATCCAATCCAGGTTTCCTGTTTGGCAGGCGAATTCTTTACAGCTGAGCCACCTGGGAAGCCTACTCCCTGCTGGGGAGAGGGATGAACAAGACAATCCGAGTCCCTGCCTCAGCATGGAAACTCTAGTGAAGAGAGCAGATTCTAGATTCAATTTTAGAACCACATCTTGGATTCCAGTAGTGCTAAGTGGCAGGGGTTTGAGGATAGGACTGACCCCTGGGAGAACCTGCCATCAGCAACTTAGAACCTGCAGGATATGTTTGTTCCCAACGGGGGTTCACCTGGTCTTGGAAAATCAAAGTGTGACATGCCAGCTTTCTGTGCTCTGCCTGTTTCAGGGACACTAGCAGGTGTGGGTTTGTCCCTTCTTTCCCCATGCAGTGGGCTGGGGCTGGCACCTCAGTGGAAGCCTGGTCCGTGACCAGCTCCAGGCATGCTGACAACATGGGAGTGGAAACTCAGTGCTGTTGGAAACGCTCTGTTTGGTTATGTTTCCATTTGGGATGCAGCAAAGAGAAGGATGTTAACAATTGGAAATCTCATCGTGCCAGAAGCCCATACTCAGAGCATCCCAAACTTTTCATAGCACTGGAGGCAGAACCTATATGCTCTCCATGCTATGACCTCAGTTTACCTCTCTGGCCATTTTCTCCATGTCTTGATTTTTGAGTAATGTTTCTGAGACTTTGATGCAAGCTTTGGCACCTCTGCAGAAAGGCAGATTGTTTTGTATGAAATTTAGGAGGATCAAGGGTAACCATCACCTGATGACGTCTATCCAAGGCCTCTTAGGATCAAACCCCACCCTCACCCCACCCCCAGGTAGAACACTGGCCAATCTGGTGAATAATGAGTTTGATGACAATGGTTTCAATGACTAACCCCTAAAGCCCACCTTCCTGGCCACCCTCTCTTTTCCACCTGAACAGACTGTGGATAGTCTCTTGTAGCCAGATTCTCTGACTCTGATGGCCTCAGGCTGCCAATTTCTTGTTTGGCCAGTGAGAGACAGTATAGCTTGGGGGTTAGGGCACAAACCAAATCATGGAGCCACCTGACCTTGCGCCATATTCTCGTTCTGCCACTAAAGATTCATGGACGTACATGCTGAGTCCCTTCAGTCATGTCCAACTCTTTACAACCCTATGAACTGCAGCCCTCCAGGTTCCTCTGTCCATGGGATTCTCCAGACAAGAATACTGGAGTGGGTTGCCATGCCTTCCTCCAGGGGGTCTTCCTGATTCAGGAACCAAACCCATGTGTCCTGTGTTTCCTGCTTTGTAGATGGATTCTTTACTGCTGAGCAACCTGGGACGTTCCCTTAAGAATCACATGACCTGGCAAATTACTTTTTCTCTCTGCCTCAGTTTCCACATAGCTAACGGAAAAGAAGTATGGTTTCCATGTAAATTTTATAAGGATTCAATGAGATGAATCTATGCAGGGCACTGAGAGCAGCGCTAGGTGTGACCTGAGTATGGTTGGTGTGAGGCATGATCCACGTTTGCTGGTCCAGCCCAGTCTTCATCGTGTAGAATACATGCTGATACCCCACATACATCTGTAACATGTGTGAGCTGCTAGGCAGGTGCCATGTGCTGCAGATGAGGGGGTAGAAATGCAGCCCTGCCCCCCAGGAGCTCACACTCTAGCAGGAAATAGAGCATTGTTCCTGTCTGCCTGTGCTGCTGGGTCCAAACACCATAGACTTCAGGGCTTAAAGAACAGACATTGATTTTCTCACAGTTCTTGAGGCTGGGAAGTCCAAGATCAAGGTGCCAGCTGGTTCTGTTTCTGGTGAAGAATCGTTGTGGTTTGCACACAGCTGCCTTCTCACTGTGCCGTCATGTGACAGAGAGAGCGCCAATCTCTTTTTCTTCCTATAAGGGCACTAATCCCATCATGGGGGCCCCAACCTCATGTCTGTCTAAACCTATGCATGTCTGCTTGCAGTCCTGTCTGACTCTTTGCAATCCTATGGACTGTAGCCTGCCAGGCTCCTCTGCCTATGAGATTTTCCCAGCAAGAATACTGGAGTGGGTTGCCATTTTCTCCTCCAGGGGATCTTCCCAACTCAGGGATGGAACCTGCATCTCTTGCATCTCTTGCATTGGTTGGTGGGTTCTTTACCACTAGTGCCACCTGGGAAGCCCTGCTAACCCCTAAAGCCCACACCTCCACACCTCCAGGCACCCTCTCACTGAGGATTAGGGATCCAGCATATGGATTTAAGGGGCCATAAGCATTCATTCAGTCTGTAACAGGAAAATACTAGGGGTAGTGAGTGGGCAGTTGAAGAAGGGGTGTCTGTATCTCCCAAGGAACTTAGGGAGCCTGTAGTAAGTCCCTGACAGCTTCTGATTACTGAGGCAACCATTTCAAAAACATCTGACTGAAATAAACAGGTTGCCAACTAAACAACTAGATAAAAGCAGACTGCTCCACTCACGAAGTTCCTGTTTCTGGGAAGTTCTGGTTGACCTACAGACCTGACCTCTTGAGTGAACCCGCTTTGCCCTCTCTGCACCCTAATTCCTGCTCTTTTAAGTTCACCAACAGAGAGAGAACCAGTGACCCCTAGGCACCCCACCTTTGATCCCCCAAAAGGCAGAGCACCTGGGCCATGTTCTTTTTCTCTCCTCGTGGCCCTGCTGTGTGGCCCAGGTGTGCCATGTACCCCCCAGAATGTGTTCCTTGTTTTTTCAAGGTCCTTGATGGTTGTGGCTGAGGTGTTGTCCCAGTGTGCAGGCACAGGCTGCTAGCTTCGTAATATGCTTCTCTTCCCTCACATCTTTCTACCCTTCATTTTCTAGTGTCTGTTTAATATTTAATTTGTACCGAATGTTTAATACTGAAGTTTTACTGAAAATAATATTTTTCAGCTTTTTTATTTTGAAATAATTATAGATTCACAAGAAGTCACAAAAATAGACATAAGAATCACAAGGACTGGTCTAACCTCAGCATCGGCCCAACAGGGAAATGTCTCTGGGGGCTGCCACGGGGAATGTGGACTGAGGTGAGGACCCCTAGCAGCTCCAGCCAGTAGCATCATGGACTATGGCTGAGACCAGCACAAAGCAGTTTCCCCAAGGAGGGTCTTCTAAAGCCAGTCTTTGAAAGAAGACTCAGAGTTAGCCAGGCAAACAGGGTAAGGGCCTGCAGGTAGGGGCACAGCATGTGCAAAGGCACGAGGTGTGAGAGACCTGGATGCAGTCTCATTGTGCTGTTTGCACAGCTGGATAGCAGGGGGCAGACAGTGATGGAGAACATATGTCCACCCATGGCTGATTCATGTCAATGTATGGCAAAAACCACTACAATATGGTAAAGTAATTAGCCTCCAATTAAAATAAATTAGTTAATTAAAAAAAAAAAGAGGAGGTCCTGCCAGGCTTGCAGCGCCAAGCCAAGAGGGGTGGATTTTATCCTGCGGCCCACCTGCCTTGTGCTCAGTACCTGCCCCTCTGTGTGCAGGAGCTCCAGGAGCTGGAGAGAAAGCTGGAGGACCAGCTGGCACACCAGGAGGCGGCCCAGCTGCAGCGGGCACTGGACAGTTGGCAGCAGTGGGCAGGCGAAGGACCTGGGCTTCTGCAGGAACCGGAGGAAACAGATTCCGAAAGGCAGGTCTCTGCTGTCCTGCGGCGAGCCCTTAGCAAGGGTCAGAAGCTACTGGAGCATCACCAGCAGAGGTGAGCTGAGGACCCAGTGTATGATGTCTTCTTTACGCATTCATCTGCGGATGGACACTTAGGTTGCTTTCATATCTTGGCTATTGTAACTAGTGTTGCAGTGAACACAGGGGTACATATATCTTTCGGAAAACACAATTTTTAACAGCTTTGTAATTTTCCACTGTGAAGAACAGGGTGAAAACTATAATACATAGCACGACTCCATTTTTGAAAACACAAATTCATTGAAATAAAACAGGCCAGACTGTAATAGATGTGATTTCTGTGTGGTGAGATTACAGGTGACTTTAATGTGTTTGATTATGCTTTTCTGTGTAAACACAACATCAAAGCACAATTCTGTTCCACTGAAATAATTGCATAAGAGGCTGACTCTGTTTGATCAGAGGAAAATGCTCAGAGATGTTGATTTGACTTGGACTTGATTATGGATTTTAGTATATTTAACACCCTAATGTATTCCATGCTTCATGGAGAAAATTGCTGCGGATCAAGCTTTTTGTATGAGTTGTACCCTCACAGGGTTTAGATTGTATTAATCAGCAAGAAGGCAGGATGGATAACCCAGGATACCAGCTTTAATCGGCTGAGGGGATAGACTGGGAAGGCCACCTTGTGGGGAAGTCAAGAAGCCTGATAGAGACCTCATGTAATAAGGTGCAACCCAGCTTCTGTGGTCAGAGCCAGGTCCACCTTTGGGAGATGATTCTGGGCCCACTTCAACACAGGAGCACGTGATGGATGAAGACCCCAGACCTTGGTGTTCTTGAGCACCAGGCATGACAGCTAATACTGAGAGTTTTCACATTAGGATCACCGTTGGAGGTCAGAGGGATCAAAAAACATCCACTGTACTGAGCAGGCATCTTGAGACTGAAAAGCAAGGCAGGCAGCTCCATTTAACTGATGGATCCATTTATCTAGGGTAACTTACTCACATAGCGGGATCACACAGACAACAACCCAGGTTTCACAGCTTCACTCTAAACCCGAGGGGCCATTGAGACAATTTTATAAGTAACCTAGGGTATGGGGTAGATGCTTGGAAATGTTATGTGTGTTCCTAAGTCAAAATTTATGAATGGATAACTAGTGTCTGGATGCCAGGAATACTTCAGGGAAGGTTTTCATCCTTTTCTAGGGAATAATTAAAGCACAGAGAATACCTGACCCTAATGATTGTTAAACAATATCTATTAACTACAAAGCCTTTGATGACAGAGAAGTGATTGCACAGTCCTGGGTGGGTCAGCAGAAGGACAGGAAATACTGTAAGGGCCCAAGATGACATCAGTTATACTAATAGAGTACAGAGTACATGCAGAGTACAGGCTGCCCTTCAAAGCCACAGAAAAGTCTCCATATAGTTCCCACAGAAATTCTCACTTGAAGGAGAAGTGACTGCTCCATCCTGGTGAGCAGTCCCTGATTCATTTATTTGCAAGATAATCTAGCTAAAAAGAAGCCAGCTTCTTCTGGCTGTCTCTTTTGATGGATTTTTTCTTAAAATCATGTATATTAGGTTTTTGATACTTTGTTATTTAACCAACTAGACAATCTTCTCATAGGATCACTTTATAACAACACCGAACTGATGGAGATTTTGTTTTCACCCTAGTTTGAGAGAGGAGCAAGAAGACAGTGTCGTGCTGGAAGATTTGCTGGAGAATATGGAGACTGACACCTTTGTGACCCTGTATGGCCAGGTGAGAACAAGTTCGCTGTTCCTTGGGTCCATCCCTTGCCAGCCCATAACTTGACCTTTTTCTCAGAGTCCACATTTCCTCACCTACAGAACACAGATGATAACAGGAACCTTGAGAAACTGCTAAGAGGATTTGTGAAAAGGCCTGGCCCAGGGCCAGCACCTAGGGGACATTCAATCAGGGGTCACGGCAGCAGCAAAAACAGTAGTAATCACTGTCCTGGTCAGTTTCTTTTCTGTGATTAGACAGGCACCCAAATGGTCTTCTTCTCAGTCTTAAATAGGTTTAAGATACACAGAGTAGGTTCCATTAGGAACAAAGTTAGTCATTGAAATCTGGGCCATATAAGGAGAATGCTGAGATTGTACACCACGTTTCAACTTTTCTGTGTGGAGGTTAGGTAGTCTCATTCTTGGCCAGAGCTGCAGCCCTCATCAGCGTTCCCGAGACAGAGCTCGAGGCTGTGCACACGGAGTCACATGCAGAGTCACGCAACTCTACTAGTGGTATTTTATGTGCATCCCGAGATGGGCTTCCTGGTTTCTTTGAGTCTCAGCAAGTGTGATTTGTGACAGTGGCTTATGCCAATCACAGGCCATTGGGAGGTAGGTGTTGCTGACCTTGCTTCCGTTCAATGATGTCACTGTTACACTCTGATTCTTCCCACCTCTCCTTGAAGCTCCAGCTGCTGCGTCTGTGTTCACGTGAAGAGGGTAAAGGTAGAACACTCTACCTTTCTCTGCTGTCTTTTCTTTCCAAGAAAGTACATGCCACCAAGTCTCTGAAACAAATTATACTCATGTCCAGAGGAGACCCGACCCATGGATCCCTGGTTACCAGGGGGGCTGCAGGTTCAACACTTCCTTTTCAGCCTCCAAAGAGAGCCAGCAGGAAGCAGGGGTAGGGACACTTTCTGGTGTCCAGCCGGCAGGATTGGCCACAACTGTCCACAGGCACACGCATCTTCTCACTTGTATTAGTTTCCTATTGCTGCTGTAACAAATTACTGCCAATTTAGTGGCTTAACAGAACACAAATTTATTATCTTCTTGTTCTGTGGGTCAGAAGTCCTGCATGGGTTTTACCAGACTAAAATCAAAGTGTCAACAGGTCTGTACTCCTAAGGCTCTGGGAGAATCTGTCTCTTTATTCCAGTAATTGTCAGAATTTGATTCATTGTGGTTGTAAGACGGAGGTTTTCATTTCCTTGCTAGCTGTCAGCTGATGGCTGTTACCAGTTTCTAGAGGCATTTGAATTTCTTAGTTCATGGCTCCCTTCTTTCACCTTCAAACTCAACAAATCACATCTTACTGATGCTTTTTCCATCGTCATCACATCTCTCTCTGACCTACCACAGCAGGAAAAGTTCTGTGCTTTTAAGGACCCATGTGATGATGAGGTTGGACTCATCTGGATAATCAGTCTAGGATACTCTCAGCTCATGATCATTAAGCTTCATCACAAAGTCCCTTGCCATGTAAAATGACATATTCACAGGTTCTGGGATGGAGCATGAACACCTTTGAGGCCATTATTCTGCCATCACAGCAGACAGGAAGACAAGGTTAAGCGTCAAAGTCAGTAGTAAGTCTAACATGCTTCTTCCTCTTTGACGTGAGAGCTGACCTGGGCTTACTTGATATTTACAGCAAAAGAGGAGTACCCACTCATGGCAGGACCCAGGAGAGTACTTGCCATTCATCTCACTGTCTGGCAATTCTACTATCATCCCCTTATAGACAGGTCCTCCAGAGGGGACATTATTGCCCAAGTTCACATTGAGGAGCCCGGTTGGAGCTAGGATTGGAGCCCACATTCTTCTACCCCACATCTCTTAACCTGAGCTCCAGACTGGGGATGGGGGAGGGAGCAGAAGTTTCCAGAACACCTGTTGTGTGTTAAGTATTATCCTAGGCACTCATATCAGTTATTCATTTAATCCCTGCAGAAAGCTGGGAATCAGGGACTATTTTCTCTATTTTGCAAATAGAGCAACCAAGGTATGAATGGGTGGCTTAGGATTCCAGGGCTCACCATCCTCCTTGGAGCTCAGGACTCGGCCCGGGGTTGGTGGCTACACAGCACGTGCTCTTCCTGCTGTGTTGCCCTGCAGAGCACATGCTGCTCCTGGCCTGGGTCTCTGTGGGAACTGAGCCATCTCCCATGCTCACTGTGATTCCCCTTCTTCTTTGTTACTAAGAGACTTGACAGATGGCCAAAGTGTCATGTGTAGAATATCATCCAGGTTCATCCCTAAATTGTTGGCTCTTTTAAACTGTGAACTCTGCTAAAGAACTGGCTCTGTCCGCAGTAAAATGCTGATGGGATGGAAGCCTTGAGCAGCAGGAATCATTTAGGAGGGTGACTTTTCTTTGCACCCCCTCCCCATCCTGTGCCTTGTAGAATCCCCCAGCAATGTCTACGCAACTTCATTTCTTTCTTTCCAGCCCTTGTGTATTAGTGAGGGTTTTCCAGAGAAACAGAATCACAAAGACTTGGGAAAAGAGGGAGAAAGATGTTTACTTTAAGGAATTAGCATATGTGATTGTGGAGACTGGCAAGTCCAAATAGGCTGACAATATAGAACAGCAGGCTGGAGACCAGGAAAGAGCCAGTGTCACAGTTCAAGTTCAAAGGCCCACTACTGGCAGAATTCCCTCAGGCTCAGGGGTCAGTCTTTGTTCTGTTCAAGCTTTCACCTGATTAGATGGAGCCCACCCACATTGTGGAGGGCAATCTGCTTTAAGTCCACTGACTCAAGTGTTAATCTCATTCAAAAGCTACTTCACAGATATATCCAGAATTATGTTTCTCCATATAAATCTTGGCACTGTGGCCCAGACAAGTTGACCTATAAAATTAACCATCACTCCCTTCGTAGAGGAGTCCTGTTTTTGCCTGTTTCGTCTTTGTACCAGGCAAGAGAATAACCAGGGAAACCCAGTCCCACCCCCATTCTTTCTACTTCTTCTAAATACTCCTCCCCCTCTTCCTCCTCTTCTTTCTTCTCCTTCTTTTTCTTCTTTCCCCTGCAATCTCTGTCTTTCTCTCCCTCTCCCTCCCCAACCCTTCCCCACCTCTATGTGTCTTTTGTTTTATTTCCTGCTTATTACACTGCCTTAGGGACAGCATAGTTTGAATTACAAAATTTGCATGAAGGATCATTTCCACATGAGCACCCATGTTTTCATATTTATGCAACTTTTCCAACTCCTCCTTCTTTGCATATTTATGACAATGTCAAAATAACACTCAAATGCCTGCTCTGTGCTAGACACATCACACATCATCCCAGTTAATACTCACTGTTGCTCTGGGGGCCCTGCAGTGGGAAGAGCCTCCCCTAGGCACTGCTGCAAATCCATCACTCCTTCTGTGATGGCAATGATACCAGCAGCAGTGGATATCGGCCCAGTGTTGAGGAGAGGCATGGAGAGGATCATCACTGGACAGATAAAGAAACTGAGGGTCAGAGAGGTGATGTGACTTAGCCAAGGTCCCACAGCCCACAGCTAGTCAGTGGTGGAGCTGGTTTTAAACCAGTTTCTCTTCCTTTAAAGGTGCTACTCATTTCATGCTACTGCACCATTCCCTTTAAAGCAAAATATTTCCTAATTGTTTCGTGATTAAAATGGGAAGGGGGAGCTCATTTTAAAATGAATGGTACTAACTCAGCAAGGCAGAAAGTTTCCTTGTGCTGTGGGAAGAGGTTGGGACTCCACCTGAGGTCCTCACTGAACTCATCTCCTTTACTCCCTCAAGGCACCAGTATGACTTGTAGACAGTAGAGTGGAATTCTCTTTTAACCACATATAATATGACTTCAATTCAATTCAGTTCAGTCGCTCAGTCATGTCCGACTCTGCGACCCCATGAATCGCAGCACGCCAGGCCTCCCTGTCCATCACCAACTCCTGGAGTTCACTCAGACTCACGCCCACTGAGTTAGTGATGCCATCCAGCTATCTCATCCTCTGTCATCCCCTTCTCCTCCTGCCCCCAATCCCTCCCAGCATCAGAGTCTTTTCCAATGAGTCAACTCTTTGCATGAGGTGGTCAAAGTACTGGAGTTTCAGCTTTAGCATCATTCCTTCTTAGAGTCAGCTTAACATCTTCTGAAGAGGCTTTTTTCTTGAATAAATATTGACTGTGCTCCTAGTAAGTGTCAAGTGCTATCTTAGGCCCTGGGATTTTAGCAGCAAAGTAAACAGATGCAGCCCAGGTTCTCAGGAACTGATATTCTAGTGGATAGAGCAGGCAAGCAACAAAATAGATACATAAAATATATATTATTTTATATGGATTATGATCTCATTTTTATAGTCATGTCCGTCCACCCACCCATTGTCCATCACTCCATCTGTTTGCCTCTCCTTTCATCTGTCTCTTTGTCTACCCATCCATCCATCTATCTACTCATTCTGTCTATCCATCCATCCACCAACCATCTCTGCATCCATCCATCCATTCATCTGCCCATTTGTCCACTCATCATCTATCCATCCACTGTCCATAACCCAGTTATCCATTCATCCATTTATCCATCTGTATAACCCATCCACCCATCCATTCATCTATTTACATACATGCCTAGAAAGATTCCTAGAGTGTGCTTTGCCTAATGCTACTGATAATTTTTTCTGGGTGGTGGCACTTGGAGTAATTAACAGCATTTTTGTGCTTTTCCCAGGTGGCGCTCATGGTAAAGAACCTGCCTGCCAATGTAGGAGACATAAAAGATGCAGGTTCGATCTCTAGGTGGAGACAATCCCCTGGAGGAGGAAGTGGCAACCCACTCCATTATTCTTGCCTGGAGAATCCCATGGGCAGAGGAGCCTGGCGGGCTGCAGTCCATGGGATCACAAAGAGTCAGACCCGCCTGAAGTGACTTAGCATGCAGCACACTGCATCTCTAACTCCTGGCCAGTTCTGCTCTGTTCTCCATCCCTACATTCTGTCACCTCTGGTTATTCACTTGGAATCAATCATACAGGATGTGAGTGTCCAGCCTGGCTCCTTCCAGGCAGTGGAGAGCCCTAGGGATCTGTCCATTTTTTTCACTGCAGACTGGTATTCTGTAGTATGGCCATAGTACAGTTTCTTTAACCCTCCATTGCTTTAGGGCCTTTTCAGTTGTTTCCACAGCCTGTGCTGTTCCCTCTGAGCCTTGTCGCCTCATGGAACATGAGTAGGAGGAGAAATTACTAATTGGCCTGCGTGCAGGCCAGGGCTATAACTATGATGAGTAAGTTACCCTCTATCCAGGAGGGTAGCTGGAAGGGATGGATGAAGGCTTAGGGAATGTTATGGGGAGCCAAGGCTGCTGACCAAATAGATTTTCTTGACAGCTCTGTAAATTTAGGGACATGTTTTCAAGACCGAGCTACTAAAATATTTATCTCCCTGGGACAAAAAGTCCTAAGACCGTGATCCATTCAACCCTGCTGTTCATCAAGGTGAGAGCTGTGAGGCTCTGAGTCCCTGCATTCACTCCTCCAGGAGCTGCGACTGGCGTCGTACCTGTCGAAGCTGACGATGCTGCCGGGGAGCACGCTGCGCCGGCTCCTGACCGTGGCTCTGCCCGCAGCCTCGCAGGCTGAGCTGCTGGCTGTGCTGGACTCCGTGGGCCAGAAGCATCAAGACCACGCGGTGGAGAACAATGGCAGCAGGGTGCAGGCTGACCTGGGCAGGATGGGGTGAGTGCAGGGTCGGCCGCCTTTGGAAAATGAGGTCTCATTTTCCTGGGGGTGGTGAGCCGGACCATGGGCACAAGCACACCCCTCTTCCCAGGGGAACGTCCTCACTCAAGGAGCAGATGGCATCCAGGAGTGTCATCATGCATCCTGGAAGTCATGGCAGGCCCAGGGGTTTTGTCCACAGCTT
This sequence comes from Redunca redunca, assembly GCA_006410935.1. NCBI lineage: Eukaryota > Metazoa > Chordata > Mammalia > Artiodactyla > Bovidae > Redunca > Redunca redunca. The sequence continues at coordinate 384,096 of SJYQ01005371.1, forward strand.
CTCTTTTCATCACCTGTTCACTTCCTAGTGGGATCTTAAGACAGTAGGTTTCCTTGGGCAGTAAATATGCCACATACACCCAGTAAATGCATAAAGGAAAACGGCAAAGAAACACCATGGTTCTATCAGCTGGAGCAAATGACTATGAGCATTTTGTTACAGTTCTTCCTCCAGAATGGGTTTGTCTGCTGGGTTGTATGAGTGTGTGCTCTGTGTGTGTGTGTGTGTGTGCATGTGCGTGAGCACACATGTATAGGAATCCCGGTATATACAGCCTTACCTCCTGCTTTTCAGAACCTTATAGCAGAGGCGAGTTTGCTTATTACCTTTCAGCTCTTGGCCACATGCAAACATCTTCCTAAACATCTGTTTCGACTCTTTTTTTATTAACAATTTAAAAAGTCATGCTAAAAAAAAAAATAAAAAAAAATAAAAATAAAAATAAAAAGTCATGCTTTTCCCAGTTGCAGAAACATCTCCATAGATAATATTTATCATAGCTGCTTATTATTTCACTGAGGTGTGTAGCATAGTGTATGTAACTGTTACTCTCTTGCTGAACATTTAGTTTGGGTTCATTTTTCCTCAATTATGGATAAGGCTGCAGGGATACTTTAGGGTCAAGTTGCAGGTGTGCATTTTGTCAGTTAAGGGTCTTTATTAAGGAAAGGCATGAAGGGGGACCTTGGATAAGGTGAGTATGGGGCAGCCAGCCATGCCACTTGAGAGCAGAATTTGTTAAGGGTGAGGCTGCAAGGAAAGCCATGACCAACGTGGAAAGTGCTGAAGGCCAGGCAGCAAAGCCCAGTCCTCAACGAGGATCCCCTGGAGGTTAGGGAAGGGCGTCTTGATGCCCCTGAGTCTGTGGAAATGGCATGACTGTGTGGACATCTATGTATATGCAGGTTATTTTCCCTAACTTATAAGGAGTCCCTGACTCGCAAAGGCAAGATGCACAAAAGAAGAACAAGAGTAGGGTTGGGGTGCAAGGAAGGATGGGGGTGTGAAAACAGCTGTAGGGGAGGGGAGGGAGTCTTCAGGGACCGGGAAGAGCAGGAGGGACCCAGCACGGGGGCGGGGCTGGACGTGAGTGTGGTCACAGGACTGGGGGTTTGGGTGGGGGTTGGGGATGGTGTGGGCGTGGTCGGGGCTGGGTGTGGGCGTGGTCGGAGTTTCCTGTTTCAGCCTGCTTTCTCTAGTGCAATCAGAGAACACACAGGCAGCAGGTACCGGTGGAAACCTGGAGCAGGGCCTTGCATGGTCACAGCTTGGCCCCGCGTGGGTGAGGGTTCTTCACCACCGCCGCCCCTCCTCCTGCTCTGCCTTGCCCGTAGCCCCTCTCAGCACCCACCCCCACCCCACCCCCCAACCCCCATAACTGCTCAGTGTGAGCCAGCTGAGGCAGAGTATGAACTTGGCCAGAGCCAGGCACCAGGGGATGCTTGATCTTGTACTGAGTTGACTTGAACCCAAGCCCGTGGACATCTCCTCACTCCCCCTGTCCTGTTCGCTGTCCCTTCTTCAGCTGAGAATCACGTGCCATTCAGGCTCCCTGCCTTACCCTCCTTCTAAGCTTCCATTGTATCTTCTCAATCTTCTTATTCATGTATTTATAAAACATGTATGAGCTTTTAGTACGTCCACTGTCTTAGGCACCAGTGTAGGTGGGAGAGTAAGGGACAGTCCTGCCGCCCAGAACGTCCACTCTGGGGGAGATGGACCACACACAAGCCAGCGCAGAGAGCTCTTTGCTTCTGAAATCTTCCATGCATTCAACTGCTGGGATGCTCAGACTCAGCTCAAATGTCCCCACATCTCGGCAGCCTCCCTCTATCTGACCGATGTCACGTGCTACCTGTTTGTGACCCCTGGACTGGGGACCCCTTGGGGCAGAAACTGTGTCTTGACTTGGCCAGCAAGATGCTTGATCAGTGTTCACAGAGTGACTGAGTGAGCAAATGTGAATACTCTCAGGGTTTTTCCTGTCAGCCAAATGTCATACTGAAGGAAGGAGTTCCCAGAGGGCTTTTTAGGATTAGGCATCACTTGAAGGTTCTGTTCTTTTTGAAAATATGAGAATGTCTCTTCTTGCCTTTAGGAAACACCAGGGCTGGTGGCAAGCCTTAGAGAGCAAACTTCGTGGAGAACTGGTAAGCAAAGGATTAGAGAAGATGCTCTGGGCTCGGAAGAGGAAGGAGAGGTAAGGAGGGCATCTGTTCAGGTGGGCTGGAGGGGTTGTCAGCCAGGGCACCCATGAGCCCGGAAGGGGAGGTGGAGGGGACCACGAAGGGAGGGTTACTGGGGATGCAAGACACTCCTTCCCTCCAGACAACATCTTTATTCAAAGTGGGCTTAGTTTATTTTTCTTTCAAGGGAGAGCATGAACACGGAGCTGTACTACCAAAATGGGCTTAGTTTAAAGTGAAGTAAGTCAGACAGAAGACAAATATCAAATGATAGCACTTATATGTGGAGTTTAAGAAAAATAATACAAATGAATGTACCAAATGAACGTAAAACAGAAGTAGACCCACAGACTTAGAAAACAAGATTATGGAACCAAAGTAGAAAGGGGTGGGGAGGGATAAATTAGGAATATGGGATTAACAGATACAGACTACTGCATATAAAATAGATAAGCAATAAGGATTTACTGTATAGCTCAGGGAACTATAGTCAGTATCTTGTAATAACCTATAATGGAAGAGAATCTGAAAAACAATACATATATAAAACTGAATCACTTTGCTTTATACCTGAAATAAACACAATATTATAAATCAAGTATCCTTCCATTTTTTTTAAAAAAAAAGCAAAATGAGCTTAGTCTAGGAGCTGAAGATAAGCCGCCTGCTATCAGTGGGACAATGTGCTATCATTTATTAGTATTTTAATTGCAGCTTCTTTTTAAATGGGACCTCATTAGGAGAATTATTCCTTATAAAGGCTTAGATTTTATAGTTTACAAAGCCCTTTCTCATCTTGTTGCACTGAGCCTCCCTGCTTCCGGAAAGTGGGAAAAATCCCACGGCCATGCTTTACCAGCTCAGGGAGGTCAGAGGAAGAGACCCCCACTGGTGAAAAGTGGCCGTGGGATTTGGGGGCACTGAAACAACCCCTCTATTTTCCTGAGCTTCCAGGCCACTGCTCTTTTCACTCTCTTGAGTCCCTTTCTCTTTGAGCTGTGGTGACCGCACACCTGGAGGGCAGAGGCAAATTGGAGGCAGGGTGGTTTTAGATTGCCGCAGACAACAGACTCAGGAACTCATGTGTTTCCCACTAGAAATTTGGAAAAAAAGTCACACGAGTGACAAGAGTTACGTTGACCTGTTTTCACGTAACAGGTTAAAAAGTGATAACCAAAATGTGCTGTGGAAACAGTGATGCCCAAAGAACATGGCCGAGTCCTGCACCTTCCAGAATTTCTCAGGGTAAAGCCGCAGAGACCAAGCTGCCCAAAGAGTCCATGATAACAGTCTCAGAGCCACTGATAATGGGCTGAACATCAAAATTTAGTCCCAGAGGAATTAGATCAGGGTATTGAGCCCAAACCAAGACAATTAAATTCAGGCCATATAAAGGGAAAGCGCTCCACTAAGGACAGGAAGTCAGGGGTCCTAGAGTAGGATGAGGTTGGGACAGCAAAGGCATTCCGGGGCTGCACTGATGTCAGTGGGCGAGTGCAGATCAGGAGGACCCTGGGCCCATGGTGCTGGGCCACTGTGCCCGCCTTTTCTCTGCCTCGAGGCGCTGTGGACGGGTGGTGGGAGGAGGAGAGACTGTGAGTCAGAGGGAGCTGATGGAGCTGTCTTTGAATCCTTGCTCAGATGACACAGCTGCCAGGGCAGGAGTTCACGGTGACAGGGTTGAAACCTCTAAGCCACTTCTCTTCAGGAAGGGCCCGTGAGCCTACCAGTGGCCTCCAGTGTGTCATCCCGCAGTGCCATGGCCCTGTCCTGCCCCGCTTGGGCAAAGGGCCCTGCGGCTTTCGGGTCACACAGGGCTCTCAGAGGCAGTCAGAGCCATTTCCAAGTGCGGCTGGAACTGAGGGACTGGACCGCTCACGGGCAGGATTCCAGCAACCCTTTTATAGGATATTCCCCCGGTGTGTCGCTGTATTCTATTTCTAACACATTTTACCTAACTTCTAACTGTTGCCTTACACTCAGATTTTACCAGCCTGTGTTTAGAGTGAGGCCCACAGGCAGTGGCATCCTGGACAACGTATCCCAGTCGTCTAGGGCAGACGGGAAGCTCTGACTCGTAGCATCTGTCAGGTGCCGTGGTGTGAGACACCCCCACCCTGGCTGATCGCATGCTGACAGCGTGATGACAGCAGGCTCACCAAACTCCGGGGAAGTGAACAGTCATGAGTCAGTGTGAGCCGTCTGCAGCCGCCCCTGCCATGGGCTTCAGCTAATCTCAGGGGCCACCCTGGCAACCACAGAGAGAGCCCTTTAAAGTGACACCTGACTGGGGACCTAGGAACCAAGAGGGAGTTTTCCTGGAGAACCCTGTCGGCACACTCAGGAGAGTACGTTGCCAAAAATGTCCAGTCTGATTTTCTGTTCTCTCTTTAGCATATTAAAGAAGACGTGTTCCCCTCTCAGAGAGAGGGTGATATTCTCTGGAAAAGGAAGTTGGCCGCACCTGTCCCTGGAGCCCACTGACGAACTGACCCCGGTGCCCATTGTAGGGGCAGAAGCCGTGGATTTATTAAACACGGGTGAAAAGCTCTTTATCTTCAGAAATCCAAAGGAGCCTGAGATCTCACTGCACGTTCCTCCCAGGAAGAAGAAGAAGAACTTTCTGAACGCCAAGAAGGCCGCGTGGGCCTTGGGCATGAACTAGCCCAAAGGGAAGTTTCTAGAGTCTGAAGACAGAAAGATTTGTTTTCTCCTGCCCATCTGTGTGTGTGCATGTTTTATGTACAACTCGCAGGTTCAATTGTACATGAAGGAGTCTGACACATCTCTAACCCTCCCCCTCTCCCACCATGACTTTCGAGGACTCAGTTTAATCTGGTCCCATGAATTCCCAGGTGGCTCACTCCCTTCAGCATCACAAGGGACATGAAGAGACAGGGGACCACCCCATGAACCCTCACTGCTTTCAGTCCCAGCTCACGGAGGATCTGGGGGAGACCCCCCAGCCCCCAGTTCACATTCCCGAAACACCTGACTGAAGTGTGGGCTGTGTGCCAAAGGGCAAGGCTCTCAGTTCTCACATTGTGTTTGTTACATATTCTATTTTTATCAAGGGAACTTTTGATTAATAAATGCATTTTGTATAAAGCTACTCTCAAGGAGACTCATTTTTGCTTTCTGTAGGAACCATTTATTTACTTATTTTTGATGTTTGTTTTATTTTTTAACTTTTTATTTTATATTGCAGTGTAAGAGGGCATGGCAACCCACTCCAGTATTCTTGCCTGGGGAATCCCATGGACAGAGGAGCCTTGTGAGCTACATACTGTCCATGGGGTCGCAAAGAACCAGACACACTGAAGCGACTTCGCATGCGTGCAAAGCCAACTATGCAGAAGGACATGGCACCCAGTATGCTTGCCTGGAAAATCCCATGGACAGAGGAGCCTGGTGGGCTACAGTCTGTGGGGTCACAAATGAGTCAAGCACAACTTATCGACTAAACAACAAATAGCCAATTAACAATGTTGTAATAGTTTCAGGTGGACAGCAAAGGGACTCAGCCATACCTATACATGTATCCATTCTCCCCCAAAGTCCGCTCCCATCCGGGCTGTCACATAATGTTGAGCAGAGTTCCCCGTGCTACACAGTAGGTCCTTGTTGGGTACCTATCTTAAATATAGCAGTGTGTGCATGTCGATCCCAATTCCTAACCATCCCTTCCCCCATCTTCCCTGCTGCAACCATAAGTTCATTTGTTGCTTTCTGTAGGAACCATTTATTTTTAGTCCCTTCTGAGGTTTTGGCCCTATGTTGTGATGTTCAATAGAGGTTTGCCCTTCATCATTCCAGGTGCCTGAAGAGGTGCCAGCCACTGGGCTATACCATCTCCACCTCAAATCAGGAAACCCAGAGGCTTGAGATCATAAAGCCAGTAAGTAACAAAGCCAGGATTCACTGAAGACTTTACAGCCCCAATCTCTTGTCCCTTCTCCTGGACTTGGTAAATGGACACACACTTGCCCTCACTTGTTTGCCAACAAACTGACTGCACACAGGTCCTTGTCTTTCACAGCATGCTTTCCTGGGCCTCTCCATCCTCATAGTGGTGGTTGCATGAGCATTTCTGAGAACAAGGCAAAGAATACAGTTATAATCGTATTGGGTCTATAGTTACCATGGGTCTTTCCTGACGGTGGGAAATGACTTGGCAAGGAGTCCTGTCACCAGCAAGAGGAAGAAAAAGGATCCCAATGATGAAGCATCTTTTACAAGAAAATCACCTCTATTAATAGACCCTTCCAGCTACTTGAATCCATTTATTAATCCTTGATGATACCCAGAAGGTGGAGATAACTACTCCCATCTTACACCCAAGGAAGCTGAGCGTCAGAAAATTTTAAGTTTCTTGCAATCACACCACCTGTAAAGGAGGAATCCTCACTTTGAACCCAAGTCTCCTAACTTTCAGACAACCTGAAGGCCAAGTCTCTCTCTCTCTCTTTTAAAATATTTATTTATTTATCTGGCTTTACCAGATCTTCGTTGCACCAGGCAGGATCTTCCTTGCAACATGTGAACTCTTAGCTGTGGCATGTGGGCTCCAGATCCCTGACCAGGGATCGAACCAGGGTCCCTGCACCAGGAGTGCAGAGTCTTAGCCACTGGACCACTGGGGAGTCCCCATGAAGGTCAAGTCTTATTTGCAGTTTTTCCATGGGCACCATGCAACAAGGTGATCAGGGACCTTTGCTGGTGGTGGCACTTCTTCCAGGGAACTCTGTGGACCATTATAGTGGCTGTCAATTGACCACATCACTGCTATAGTGGATATGCACAAGTAAGCTGTTCAAATGCAGGAGAGAAAAGTGAATGGGGTTGGTTTTCCCATCTGAAGATCAGGTGAGCAGAGAGGAGAGAAAGGGCAGTGAGTTTCACACACAGGGTAGTGGAATGGAAAAGGCACGATCTTTGGTATAAGCCAACACAGTTCAGACCCTGCTCTATTGCCTGTGAGCTGTGTGTCCTGGGCAAGTCACCTGACCTTTCTGAACCTCATTTTTTTCATCAACAAAGGGATAATGAGATTATAAGAATTATATGAAACCAGATCTGTGAAGCGCTTGGTGGTGGCGTGGGCCTGCCACATCTATGTCCTTCTGTATTCTTTGAAGGTGATCTGTTTGCTTTTCTAATAATTTCCTGATTCTAGGACTCAGCTGGAATTATGCATGACTGAAAGTAGATTGCACACAAAGATCTGAAAAAATATCTCAAAGTTATGGGCTGAAGGCTGAATGAATAAGCTATTAGCAACAACAGGAGGTGCTCAAACTGTTCAAAATACAACAACTAATAATAACTCCCTATGTTAATAGACAGAGAAAGACTAACTATTGGTTTAAGTTCTCTAAACTCACTGCATGAGAAACACGAAGACGTGATGGGAAAGCTTGTGCTTCTGAAATCAGGTAGAGCAGGTTTAAATCTTGGCTCTACAACTTTTGAGCAAGTCACTTGACGACTCTGAACCTTAGTCTCTTTAGTCTCTTTATCTGGAAAGCAGAGGCCTTAATACCTACCTTAAGGTAAGGATGTCACAAAGAGTGACGATATCACATATTATAAAATGTTAGCATACAGTAAAATGTTGGTGTGCAATAGTGCAGCTTATTTATTCTATTTTTACATATTCACAAAATTGAGTTTTATGTTTCCTTTCATTCCTGTTTCCAACCTAGGTAAAGACAGTGACCCTTCCAGAAGGGCTGCACCTGCCACAATATATGGAAGGGTATCCATGAGAGGCTTCCTGAGAGCCAGGCTTCAACAGTACGTGAACTGTGAACTTCCAGATGTTCAAGCTGGATTTAGAAAAGGCAGAGGAACCAGAGATCAAATTGCCAACATACGTCGGATCATTGAAAAAGCAAGAGAGTTCCAGAAAAACATCTGCTTTATTGATTATGCCAAAGCCTTTGACTGTGTGGATCACAACAAATTGTGGAAAATTCTTCAAGAGATGGAAATACCAGACCACCTGACCTGCCTCCTGAGAAATCTGTATGCAGGTCAAGAAGCAACATTAGAACTGGACATAGAACAACAGACTGGTTCCAAATTGGGAGAGGAATGCGTCAAGGCTGTATTTTGTCACCTTGCTTATTTAACTTATATGCAGAGTCCATCTGGAGGAGGCAGTGGCAGCCCACTCCAGTACTCTTGCCTGGAAAATCCCATGGACAGAGGAGCCTGGTGGACTACAGTCCATGGGGTTGTGAAGAGTCGGACACAACTGAGCGCCTTCACTTTCATGCACTGGAGAATCCAGTATTCTTGCCTGGCAAATCGCATGGACAGAGGAGCCTAGTGGGCTACGGTCCATGGGATCACAGAGAGTCAGACGTGACTGAGTATGCACACAGGCACATGAAAACCTTGCTGTGGGAATTTGGGGGTGAGGTCCAACCTTGCAGCATATTTGGGAACAGCTTGAAGCTTATGACTCCAGATCTTTACCTCCAGACTGGACTTCTTCTTGGGCTCCAGACCCTTTTGTCACAGATGCCTGTCCAACCCTGAACCTACTGGCTTCCTGGAAAACCTGTTCCACTACAGATGCCCCCTCTCTCAGTGGATGGGACCAAGCCGGAAACTTACAAGTTATCCTAGACATCTTCCTGTTTCTCAATCCCCCAGATATGATGACCAAATCTTGCTGATTGTACTACTGCCTTAGTACATTGGTAAAACCTGTGCCCTCCCCCACCCCTCCCTTCCTGCTTAGGTCCTGTCTCTCCCAGATGGTGCCAGCAGCCTCTCCTCTGGATTGGCTGCAACCAGTCTGTTGCACGGTAGCCGTATCTGAGTCACTCCCTTGCTGAAAGACTTCCAAAAACTTTTCATTACTCACAAGACCTCCATGAACTGTCCTCTAATAGCCTTCCTATCTGTGTCTATAAGGGAAGTCTTTACTTTCCAAGGAGCCGTTGAGTGGTAGTGAGACACAAAGAAGAAAGTGCATCTAGATTTCCACCCTGGATCTGCCATTTACCATGTGGCTTTAAAAAAGCCACCTAACTTGTTTTCCTTTTTTATAATAGCTTTATCTGGTTTTGGTATTAAGGTAATGGTGATCTCATGGAACAATTTAGGAAGTGGTTTCTCTGCTTGTACTATCCATTAGTGATTGTAGAGAATTGGTATCACTTCTTCCTTGAAAGAGGAGAGTGAAAAAATTGGCTTAAAGCTCAACATTCAGAAAACTAAGATCATGGCAACCGATCCCATCACTTCATGGCAAATAGATGGGGAAACAGTGGAAATAGTGTCAGACTTTATTTTTGGGGGCTCCAAAATCACTGCAGATGGTGACTGCAGCCATGAAATTAAAAGACCCTTACTCCTTGGAAGGAAAGTTATGACCAACCTAGATAGCATATTCAAAAGCAGAGATATTACTTTGCCAAGGTCCGTCTAGTCAAAACTATGGTTTTTCCAGTGGTCATGTATGGATGTGAGAGTTGGACTGTGAAGAAAGCTGAGCACCAAAGAACTGATGCTTTTGAACTGTGGTGTTGGAGAAGACTCTTGAGAGTCCCTTGGACTGCAAGGAGATCCAACCAGTCCATTCTGAATGAGATCAGCCCTGGGATTTCTTTGGAAGGAATGATGCTAAGGCTGAAACTCCAGTACTTTGGCCACCTGATGTGAAGAGTTGACTCATTGGAAAAGACTCTGATGCTGAGAGGGATTGGGGGCAGGAGGAGAAGGGGACGACAGAGGATGAGATGGCTGGATGGCATCACTGACTCGATGCACATGAGTTTGGGTGAACTCTGGGAATTGGTTATGAACAGGGAGGCCTGGCGTGCTGTGATTCATGGGGTTGCAAAGAGTCAGACACGGCTGAGCGAATGAACTGAACTGAATTTCCTTGAATAATAATAATTATATGATACAGTCTCCAGTGAGTCCATCTGGATCTAGTGCCTTCTGTTTTGGAAGGCAATTGATTCAAGGACTTTAATAGATATAAGCCGATTTATATAGTCTTTTACTTCTTGTGTGAGTTTTGGTACTGTGTGTCAATTTCATATAAGTTATCTAATATACAGCATGAAGTTTTGGAAAATACTTGTTTATGTTCCTTTTAATATCCATGAGAATAGCTGTGACGACCATACTTTCATTTCTGATTTATAACAGCTTAAACATGTATACAGCTTCCCTGGTGGCTCAGAGGTTAAAGTGTCTGCCTTCAATGTGGGAGACCCGGGTTCGATCTCTGGGTTGGGAAGATCCCCTGGAGAAGGAAATGGCAATCCACTCCAGTATTCTTGCCCGGAGAATCCCATGGATGGAGAAGCCTAGTAGGTTACAGTCCACAGGGTCGCAAAGAGTCGGACACAACTGAGCGACTTCACCTCACCTCACCTCAAACATGTATAGCAATTTCATTGATCTTCTTCAAGAACCAGAACTTATATAAGAACCTCATTTTCTTGATCTTTTATTGACCTATTTTTAATTTCCTTGACTTATGTTCAAATTTTAGTATTTCTGTTTTTCTAATTTTTTTCTGTTTAAGCTTAAATGGCAGTCTCTTGCAGCCATTTATGGTCCCCTTACCTCATATTTCTTCTTTTCCAGGAGAAACTATTCTCAGTCCTTTAGCTGTTTCTTGTGGCATCAACTTTTATATTCTTAGGAACATACTGCAACTTCTCAGTGCTGTATTATTCATAACATATACTGACCTTTTAGTATAGCAGATGAGAATTTAGCTCTCTTAGACACACATACATGTAAACACACATACACAGGTAAACATACATATCCTTCCTTCCCAGTTATCTGATGCAATTAAAACACAATTTTCACTAAATATTCAGCATTTTTATTAATAACATTTCATTTGAAGTTGAGCCATGTAGTGAATTTTAATTACATTTCCTTTCTCTGTGTAACTTTTTGTTTTCCCTAGAGTTAATAATTGGCTAGAAACTGTAGTTATGGCTAAAAATGACTCCTTATCTTTTGGAGAAACATACTGAAATATTTATGCAAGAAATTATGTGATGTTAGAGATTTGCTTCAAGATAATATGGAAGGGCTTACTGGCCATGATGAAGTAACAGACTGAATTTAAACTCTCAACTTAAACAACTAGAGAACTCGACAAAATATAAGAGAGAACTATTTTCAGACACTGGGCAACAGGCAGCATGGGACTTTGATATTGGAAAGAAGGGAAGTAAATGAAGGGAAGAGCCCTGTGACTGCCCCAGCTCAGAGGGAGTTTTAAGCCTGCAGATCAGGGAGGGGAACCCAGGGCCCAGCAGTTTCCTTAGGTGAGGAGACAGAGAATGGAAATCAAGCAGGCTGAGGCAAGTGAGATTTATAAGGCAGAATATGGAGGAGAGACAGAAGGGCAAGAGAGAGAGAGGGCAAGTTAGTATCAACAGAAGGGCTCCCTTGAGTCTATCTGGATACTGAGCCCTGTGTACATGAGGAGAAACTGTCAGTGGGGAGAACAAACCACCAGAAAAAGTAGTTTTCAAACAATTCCCAAAGCTCACCAAGGACTGGGAATATTTTCCATTCCCACTAGCCTGAGTGTGATGCATCGGCTGGTCTTCTGATGGATCTTGCCTTGGTAATGGGAATAAATTAACTGCTCTGGGCCCATCATAGAAAGCTTAAAGCAAGTCTCAACAAATCTATAGATTAATATTTGCCTGGAATCATAAGAGATGGGCAGGAACGTGGGGAGTATGGAGAGTGGTGGGTATTGGGTACATTTTTGGGTAGTGAAAATTTTCCCATGTTAGATTACAGCTATGATTGCATAACTCTGTAAATATTACTACAAACACAGGAAACTATACTTTCAGTGGGTGAACTTTATGGTATGTGAATTTTATCTTGATAAAGCCATTAAAAAGATTTAAAAAAATAAAGAATAAAAGGAGCCTCAGACAATTTAAACTGATCCCAAGTGACTTAGCAGCATGACAAAACAAAGCCCAAAGCCACTTAACGGAATGCAAGATACTCCAGTGCCCAATAAACATAAAGTCATTGGTGTCTGGCATCCAATTAAAAATTACTAGGTATGCAAACAACAAGAATATAAGATCCATAAGCATGGAAAATAAAAAACACCCATCCAACTGAAATTGTATTAGAAATGACAGATAGGAAAGTATTAGCATATGAGAACATTAAATCAGCTATTATGTATTCCCTGTCTGTTCAAAATGAAAGAGAAAACATCAGCATGATGGGAGAAGTAGAAGATATAAGTGTTCAGGCAACTTCTGGATTCAGATCTGACATGTAAAGTGCTTAGAAGTCAGAACTCTCTCTCCAACAGGAAGAAAAGCTGAAAAAACTGAAAACCAATGTCTTTTCTGGGGACCATAAGAGAACTGAAGTCACAGGACAAACTCCCACCCTGAAATCTGAAGGGACAGGCCAACTGAGAGAGTCCCAGCATAACCCAAGACTTAAACAGATTCTGTGTAAAGGGATTTGTTTTGTTGTTCAGTTGCGCAGTCCTGTCTGACTCTTTGCAACCCCATGGACTGCAGTATGCCAGGCTTCCCTGTCCTTCACTGTCTCCCAGAGTTTGCTCAAACTCATGTCTATTGACTTGGTGATGCCGTTCAACCATCTCCTCTGCTATCCTCTTCTGCCCTGAATCTTTCCCAGGATCAGTATCTTTTCCAATGAGTTGGCTCTTCACATCAGGTGGCCAAAGTATTGGAGCTTCAGCTTCAGCATCAGTCCTTCCAGTGAATATTCAGGGTTGATTTCCTTTAGGAAAAAGATGGAGACAAATATTCCATGCATGTCAACACTAATCAAAGGAAGAAAGAAAAGAAAAGGCTGTAGTTATACAAGGAAGCAAATCAGACTTCAGAACAAAGGAAATTATCATGGATGAAGAAGATAATACATATTAATAAATGGATTAGTTGTTCAGGAAGATATAGCAATCCTAAATACATATGCACCTAACAATAAAGTATCAAAATACATGAGGCAAAAAGTGATAGAACTACAAGGATAAATACTCCATCTAACAGCATCTGCATACACATCCTTCTCAAGTTCACATGCAAAATTCACAAAGATAAACCACATTCTGGGCCATGAAGCACAACTGAAAAAAATCTAAAAGAAAAGGAATTATGCAAAGTATGTTGTCATATCACAGTGTAACTATACTAAAAATCAAAAACAGAGAGAGGGCTGGAAAGTCTCACAAGTATTTGGTATTAAAAAACACACTTCTAAATAACACAAGTGTCAAAAAGAAGTCTCAAGGAAAAATTTTTAAATACTTTGAATTGAACGAGAATGAAAATACAACTTGAAAAATGTGTGGATGCAGCACAAACAGTATGTAAGGGAAAATGTATACCATTAAATATAGTAGACAAGACAAAAGATCTGAAATCAGTCATCTAAGTTTCTCCATTACGAAGCTGGAGCAAGAAGAGCAATGTATGAGACAGACTCAAATTTGAGGCTCTGTGTTGCCCCCGATGAGCTGTGGAACTCTAGACTAGCTTCTCAACCTTGATACTACTGATTGTGTTCATCTGTACAGCAAGGATATGAAATAGTACCCATCTCATGGTTGTTGAAAGGATGAAAAGAGAAAGTCAACTCCCAATGAAGTATGAAGTGTTAGTCACTCAGTTGTGTCTGATTCTTTGTGACCCCATGGAGTGTACCCTGGCAGACTCTTCTGTCTGTGGGATTTTCCCAGGCAAGAATACTGGAGTGGGTTTTCATTCTCTTCTCCAAGGCATCTTCCCAACCCAGGAACTGAACCCAGGTCCCCTGCATTGCATGCAAATTCTTTACCATCTGAGCCATCAAGCCATCTGAGCCAACTCCCAATGTCCAGCTCCTATTAAGGGCCTACCAAATGATGACTGACTGTGTTGTTAATGATGTCTTTGTGGCAGCACAGCCTAATATAAACATTCTATATTTTATTCAGTTTTTTTTGTTGTTATTCAGTTGTTCAGTGGTGTTGATGAATAGTTAGGAGAGCTTTAACAAATACAAATAAGTAAAAAAAAAAAAATATGCAGACTTATGGGAGACAACAGTGTTTACCATTTACTCAATGTCTGTTCAGTAAATGAATTAATGAAACAGGAAAGAAGGAAATGAAGGAGGGAGGGAGAGAGGGAAGGAAAGAGGAAGAAAAGAGGGAGCCTTGATTTTCAAGTGATTATGTAGAAATAACAATAAAAAAAAGGTCTTGAGAATGTAAAGCAAAATGTTAACATTACTTGTCCCCAGAGAATTGATTACAGATGATTTTCTTTTATTTTTCCTTTGTGCTTCTCAATAGCTTCAAAATTTGTTAAAATGAATCTTTATTGCCTTTGTAATCAGATAAGAGCAGAGAATGATATCTAAAATCAGAGATTTGGTATAAAGAACATGATTTGCATTATTTGCCTTCTAATCATATTCCTGGTTTAGAAGTATCTAAAACCCACTTCACATAACAATAATGAACCATAAAACCAACCTTCCTACCAGTTTTTCTACTCTGCTATTATTGGGTACGTTTGAGTGATCAGCAGACACTCGTGATTTCAGTTAGAGATTGAGTCCTGCTGCATGTAGCAGGAATAAAAGGTTTTAGTGAGGTAAATAAGATGGAAGTTTAGTTTTTTCCCACACAACACACACTCTAGAAGTGGCATCCAAGCTGGGACAGAAGTTCCACAACGTCACCAAAGCCATCTTTCTGCTCAAGCCGTCCTAGGTGCATGGCGTCTATCCTCACAATTATCTCATGGCCCCAGGATGGCTGCTGCAACTCCAATCATCACATCCTCATCCTAGGCTGTGAGAAGGAGGAAGAAGAAGAGCAAAATATACCAAATGTGGCAGCTCACTTTAAAGAACGTTTCTAAAAGCCCCACTTCTTAAGGTCTGCTTGCAAATTATTGGCCTGAATTAAGTCACATGACCACTCCGATTACAAGGGTGGATGTGAAATGGCATTTTGGAACTGGCATTCTCCAAACTGGGCTTCCCAGGTGGCCCAGGGGGTAAAGAACCTGACTGCCATTGAGGGAGACATAAGAGACATGGATTCAATTCCTGGGTCAGGAAGATCCCCTGGAGAAGGAAATGGCAACCCAGTATTCTTGCTTGGGAAATCTCATGGACAGAGGAGCCTGGTGGGCTACAATCCATGGGGTCACAAATAGTGGGACACAACTGAGCACATATGAAGAAGAAGTTAAATAGAAAAGGAGAAAAAGTTCGGGTGGGCAACTCAAAATCTTCGCCGAATTCTTGTGTGGCCAATGGGAGACTAGAAATAGTTGAGAATTTTCTTATGGGGAAAAATCCAAGGCTTCTGTGTGCCATTTCTTCTATGAACGTTCTCATTTACTCCTCAAAACTCTTTAGACTCAGAAATGGATATTACTATTACCATTTACCTCTGGAAACTGGGACTCAGAGTAAATTTGTCCATGAAACTCACCCAGCTATGCAAATTTCAGCTGGGTTTCTAACTTGAGTGTCTCTGACTCCAGAGCCCATGTCTTTCCTCTGCACCATTCTGGCTCCCCTGGTCTGCAAATGGAAGCATCATTCACTTATTCTTTCAACCATTGGTAAGTGCACTGGGTATTGACACATAGTAGATACTTAGTGAATATTTGTCCAATGAATGAATGAGTAACCGCCTGCCTTGTGGGGAGGAGCCCATTGTCTTCCTGGTTAGGAACACTGATCAGGGCCACCCAGAGCCATCTACAGGATGCTGTGATTCTCTCTTTCTAGGGAGCACTGAGGAAAATGTGACCAAGGATACTGGGTGCACCTGAGCTGGGAGGACCCAGTGGGATGCTCAGACAGGAAAGGAACTCAGGCTTGAAGAGTCATAGTGAGGATGGGAAGATGAGGTGAAGGAGTTCTGGAGTTAAAGGGTCAGGGTGACAGGGCGGGTCCTGGAGACAAGGCTGGACTTGTCTCAAAGCTCAGTGTCCTCAGGGAGAAACAAACTGGGGCTCAGTCTGGGCATCTGTGGGTCCCCCCTCCTCCGTATCTTCACCAGTTTGTAGCCCCTGACTTTCACTCTCTGATCTCATCATCAACTCAGTTTTGGCAATTTATGGAGTGAATGCCCATAAAGTGCCCATCTCCTGATGGGCAGGAGACTCTGGCAGTTTGTCCTGAAGCTCCAATTTCATTTTTTGAATTGCATGAGCTTACTCTTCCCTGTTGGTGAACTGGCGAAACTCGCGATGACCAAGGGCCTTCTGTGGACTCACCCTCAGGTCTCCAGCTGCTGGGACAGTAGGTTGTGCTTGCTTTGAACGTTAACATGCCCACACTTTCCCTAGAATTGTGCCTTTTGAAAGTGAGAAGGCGGGAGTGTGTAGGGGGGGTGTAGGTATATGGATGGTGGAGTTGTGTACTTTCCAGAGAAAATAAGTGTAAATCTCAGGTGGTTCCATGAAAGCAGTGGTTAATCTCATTCCTCCTCTAGTGGTTCGAACATTTGACAACTTGCACACAGGTGGCAAACACAGAATTTTCTCTTCTTCAGTTAAGTTCAGTCATTCAGTTGTGTCCAACTGTTTGTGACCCCATGGACTACAGCACGCCAGCCTTCCCTGTCCATCACCAACTCCCAGAGCTTACTCAAACTCATGTCCATCAAGTCGTGATGCCATCCAACCATCTCATCCTCTGTCATCCCCTTCTCTTCCTGCCTTCAGTCTTTCCCATCATCAGGGTCCTTTCCACTGAGTCAGTTCTTCACATCAGGTGGCCAACGTATTGGAGTTTCAGCTTCAGTCCTTCCAATGAATATTCAGGACTGATTTCCTTTAGGATTGACTGGTTGGATCTCCTTGCTGTCCAAGGGGCTTGTAAGAGTCTTCTCCAACACCACAGTTCAAAAGCATCAGTTCTTCGGTGCTCAGCTTTCTTTATGGTCCAACTCTCACATCCATACACGACTACTGGAAACACCATTGCTTTCATTAGATGGACCTTTGTTTCTCTTCTTCTGTAATGATTTAATTTCCATATCTAGTCAGCATTTTCTGCTCTAGAAAACTTGACCTAGCTGCAGCCAGGTAAGCCCCAGCAAAATCAGTGATTTCTTAGTTTTAAACACATATGTTTCCAAAGTTTCTCCCTCCCCACTTCTCCCCCCCTGCCATGTTGGTCTCTGGGAGAGGGAATCACCCAAGGGTTTCCCTTGATGAGCACCCTGAGGGGTACGACCAGCCTACTGATGTTTTGTCAGTTTCCCCCTCATCTGGTGGCCAGGGTGCCCACATTGTCATCCATGCTTGTGTCCCCTCATCACACCCTTGGCTCAGCTAGGACCTGCACCCTTCCCTTGCCTCCCCATGCCACGCCTGTGTGGAGATGAATTCCCTGGCACTGCCCTCCAGTCTGCCACCACCTGGACCTCACTGTACCAACCCAACTCCAGCACCTTGATGATGATGTACCCTTTCCTCGAGGCTTGTGGTCCTCCTGCAGCCCCAGAAAGGAAGCAGGTACAAGTGCCCTGCAGATGCCCCTTATTTAGCTGAGGTTCTATCCTTCCCCTTCCCCACCTTTGGGGTTTTGCCTGGAAAAGGTGTTCCAGTGTGGGATTCTTTCTATAAGACACTCTCAGCCTCCTCTCCTATTTTTTTCTCTCTTCTTCCTTCCCTCTTAGTCTCACCTCCTGTTGAGTTTGAAAATGGTTTTATTCTTAATATATCTTTGCCAGGTCTACTGTGCATAATTTAATTTGTATATTCAGAATCCACCCAACTCCCAGATCCGAGAAACAACTTTGAGCCTCTGAAAACTTGCCTCTTGCAGTTGAAGATCTGGGTTTCAAACCTGTGTCTTCGATGATTTTCAAGAGATTGTTTTGGAAGGCATTGTTTTGCCGTGCCATGCAGGCATGGCTCAGGGAGGTAAGAAAAGGGAAACAAATGCATGCTGGCAAAGGAGGTAAGATGAGTCCTTCCAACTCATCTTACCCCAATATGGTCTCTCTCTCTGGGTCTCACCTTCCTCAGAGTCATGCCAGGCATTGGTCCTGGCCTTTCCCCCAATTCCTTGAAAAGCATCAGCATCTGTTGTGCTTCAGGGTCTTTACACCTGATCTGTTTCCCTTTCCTGCAACATACACAGGTGTACATGTGCACACATATATGTGCGTACATAACTTCTGTTGTAGTCTGATTTCTGCCACGTCATTCTAAGGAGAAGATCATGTGTGCTGGTTGTTGCTGCTTGTTTAGGGTGGACGGGAAATGAGCACAAGGAAATAGCTGCTGGTTGGGGGTGGGTGGCATGGTTAGCTCAGAATTTTCTCTTGATCCATGTTCAGGTGTCTGATAGGAACTCCACAGATGTTTGTTATGAGGGTGGACATCTGAGAGGTAAGGATATTTCTACATGATCTTAGACTAAGCATTCCAATCTTCAGAACCTCTGTTCTCATAATTATAAGTTGATCAATAAGGAATTCCTTCCTGCCTGTGTCACTTAAGCAATGTGGGGTGAGGTGTGGAAGAATTGTTTCCGTGGAAAGGCAGAGAAAACCATTCACTGGTGATACTGTTGAGGTTGGCAGTGGGCCCAGGAAAACTGAGGAGAGGCCTGGGATAGCTGTGTGGTTCCCTTGAACAGGGGATGCATGAACTTTCCCTGCCACAATGAGTGGTCCTTTTGTCCAGAAAGAGAGCTTTGAGGAGCCAATCCTGAGAGCTTGCTATGTGACCAAGAAATTGCCTCTCATGTGTAAGATTCTACTTATGTCTCATAGTAACTCTACAAAGTTACACCTCCCAGGATTTGTTTTCTTACCTAGAAAATGAGCATAAGGATCTCTACTGCCAAGCCTGTATGTGTGTAGGTTAAAAGGGTAACAGAATCTCAGATAACTAGAGGGGTGATGGGGCGGTGACAGTGTCCTGCACCTCGATGGTGGGTCAGAGGTCTAGAAAGGAAAGACAGGAAGTCCTGTGTGTTGAGCACCTATGGGAAAGAGCAACTTCCTGTCAGGTGGTTGCATTTAACTGTAGGACCTCGTGAGATGAATATTCTGTTCCATCGACATTGGTCCTGTCCTTTTCCTCAGCCTCCTTGAAAAGTATCAGTGTCTGCTCTGCTTCAGGGTCTTTACACCTGATTTGTTTCTGCTTCCTGGAATGTTTCCCTTCCCTGCAACATACACATGTGTACATGCACACACACACACATACATGCACACGTGTGCCATCCTTATTCTTCTGCCTGGCTAGCTTCCTTAGATCTCAGATGTCCCTTTTGAGAGGCATTCTTTGATATCTGGACCTAACATGCCCTCTCTTCATTCGCCTGTGGTCCCCACATGTCTAACTTCGAGTGTGCTGGTATACATCCGCGTGCCTGGGTGGCCAGAGACCAGTGGAGGCTGTGACTTCTTCTTATCTGTGGTCCCCACCCCCATGCATCCCCAGCACCTGGCACAGGACTGGGCATTTACTAACTGCTCTACTCACATTTGCTGCATGAGTGCATGAATCACTTACCTTCTCCGGTTTCCCTGGTGGCTCAGATAGTAAAGAATCCACCTGCACCACAGCAGACACAGTTTTGATCCCTGTGAAGGGAAGATCCCCTGGAGGAGAACATGGCTCCCTAACCCAGTATTCTAGCCTGGAGAATTTCTTGGACAGAGGAGCCTGGCAGGCTAAATTAAATTTTAAAAATTCATTAGCCTGGTTAAGTGTGTAGTGATGGGGAACATTCAGACACTGAGAGTGGGAGTACAAGTTGAAAGAGCTTCTCTGAAAAACCTACTTCCCCACAAATTTGCTAGTAGTATATGCTGTCCAAGTGTTAGCATTTTGCGAATTTGCTGGATGAGAAATTGCACATTAAGTGAGTAAAAAAAGAGTGTATGAGGTATAATTGATATGTAATAAATTTCACATGTTTAAAATGTACAATTTAATGCATTCTGAAGTATGGATACAGTTGTTAAATCATCATCAAAATCAAAATAGTAAACATATTCATCCCCCCAAAAGTTTCTTTGTGCCCCTTTGCAATCCCCCTCTCTAAAGCACCCTTTCCCTCATCCCCAGACAATCACTGACCTGTTCAGATGCTATAAATTAGCTTGCATTTTAAAGCATTTTATATAAATGGAGCCAAACAGCCTTCTTTATTTTCTTTCTTTCACTCAGTATAATCATTTCGAGTTTCATGCATGTCATTGTGTGTATTAATAGTTGGACAGTGTGCATTCTTTTTATTGCATAGTAATTCTCAGTTGTGTGGATATACCACAAAGTGTTTCTTCACTTACCTTTTGATGGTCATGTGAGTTGCTCCAGACTTTGGCTATTATGGGCTTCCCTGGTGGCTCAGCTGGTAAAGAATCTTCCCACAATGCAGGAGACTTGGGTTCGATCCCTGGTTTGGGAAGATCCCCTGGGAAGGGAAAAGCTACCCATTTTAGTATTCTGGCCTGGTGAATTCCATGGACTTGGGATTGCAAAGAGTCAGACATGACTGAGCGAATTTCACTTTCACTTTGGCTATTATTGATAAAGCTCTGTATGTGTCTCTTAGATTGTTGTTGTTTAGTTGCTAAGTTGTGTCCATCTCTTTTGGGACCTCATGGACTGTAGCATGCCAGGCTCCTCTGTCCATGGAGTTCCACAGGCAAGAATATTGGAGTGGTTTGCCATTTCCTTCTCCATGGGTTCTTCCTGGACCAGGGATTGAACCCATATCTTCTGCATTGGCAGGTGAATTCTTTATCACTGAGCCACTGGGGAACTATCTCTTTTGGTTTTTCCCCATGGATAGTATATAGAAATATGATGTTAACTATACTTTTTTTCAGGGATGTCCTTTACCTTATGGAAGAATTTTCAGTTAATTCCTACTTTGCTAATAGTTTTAATCAGAAATGAATGCCACATTTTGTAAAATTTTTTAAATTTTCATCTATTTCATAAGAGATTTTTCTTTTCCATAAGTTTTAGAATAAATTACATTGATTGATTTTTAAATATTAAATGAACTTTTTATTCTTGGGATAAACTCAACTTGGTCATGATATACTGTTCTTTTAAAATACAATATCACTATTTGCAAAAATCTTCCTGAAAATTTTGCAACTAAGATCACGAAGAATATTCATCTGCAATGTTCTCTTCTACTTTGGCCACCTGATGTGAAGAGCGGACTCACTTGAAAAGACCCTGATGCTGGGAAAGATTGAGGGCAGGAGGAGAAGGAGACAAAGGATGAGATGGTTGGATGGCATCACCGACTCAATGGACATGGGTTTGGGTGAACTCTGGGAGTTGGTGATGGAAAGGGAGGCCTGGTGTGCTGTGGTTCATGGGGTTGCAAAGAGTCAAACACGACTGAGTGACTGAACTGAACTGAATGTTCTCTTCTGCTATCTTTCTGGTTTTGGAATCAAGGTATTGCTGGTTTCATAAAAATGAGTTGGAAAGTATATTCTTACTTTACTTTTCTGGAAGAGTATGGGGGAAATTAGGTTTATTTCTTCCTTAAATATTTTCTAGAATGCAAAGGGAATTTGAGTACCGAGAATTTTCATGATTGGGAGATTTTTAATTAAAAAGTCAGTGTCTTTAAACACATAGAATATAGATCAATGGAACAAAATAGAAAGCCCAGAGATAAATCCACACACCTATGGACACCTTATCTTCGACAAAGGAGGCAAGAATATACAATGGATTAAAGACAATCTCTTTAACAAGTGGTGTTGGGAAAACTGGTCAACCACTTGTAAAAGAATGAAACTAGAACACTTTCTAACACCA